>CM065675.1:849007-1069007 GCA_033220385.1 Triplophysa yarkandensis
GAAATGACAATATGACGAGTAAATGATGATAGATTTTAGTTTTTAACCAACTAGATCAAAATGGAGTGGAACACAACAGGTTGAAACCCGATGGGGAAATTCAATGCAAATATCAACCTTAGAGTGATAGTTCACCCAAAAAGCATCTTTTAATTCATCTTGTCGTTTCAAAACGGAATGACCTTTATTCTTCTGAAAACACAAAACAGATATTTTGAAGAATATTTGAAAAAGGGAACGAGCCCAGTTATCACTGTTTTGTTATCATCATTCTTCAAAATCTCTTCTTTAGTTTACTGTAAAAGAAAGGATGTCATACAGTGGAGAAATGACTAAAGAATAAGTAAATGATGACCCAGTTTTCATTTTTGGGTGAACTATCACTTTAAGATACATAAATACCAACCAATTATCTTTACAGAAAACATAAACGGATGTCATTTCTGATGTCTGATTTGATTAAATAAAAGTAAATGTTTCCATTTCTATTGGAAAAAACATTCCCTGAGAATTAATATTTGACGTTTTGACAAAAAATGTCGCATCCACGATGCTGGATGTGTCCACATAGGACTTAAAAGTTACAGTTAAATGAGACATAATTATAAAATAGGAGATGAAGGGACACTATTTGAAGGATTATGAAGATACACATTCAGAATGCTCTTTCTTCATCCTAAACATTAACCAGTCAGCCTCACTTAACAAGAATTCATCCCCAGTGATCCATTCCTCCGGTGAAGCCGGCATCTGGCCCGAGAGAACTGGAGCATGTATGTGTGAGACGGAGCGTGTGCGCTCGCAGTCGTGTGAGATTTGAGGAGATAATTGTATCGTGACTCTCAGAACACGGGACCTGCGGCACGAGCTCACCGGGGGAAACGTCAACCGTGGTGCTGGCTTTCTGCAACCCGCTTCAAACTGCCTTGTTTACAGCCCCTCTCCAAATTCAATTTTAAGGTTTACACAAAAGCGCAATCAACATTACACCACACGGACACCCGGCGGAAAAGAGAGCAAACCAGTACAGATGCACGCTCGGCCCTTCTGCTTCAGAGGTGAACAACAAAGCTTGGTTTGCATATATTAACAATATTTATAAACACATCTAATTCGGAAAAAGCAGAGTGTGGTGTAATGCCATTTCTTGCTGGCATGAAGGCCTGGGGAAACCAGCATTGCTGCTTGGACTGTCAAAATAAACTCATGACTTCAGGTGACGCCTGCAGTCACATCACCTCCCCTTCCAGGCTACAAGCAGCCGTTCACGACAGGGTTTCTTGTATCTGGTTAACCAGATCCTCGTTAACATCTGCACTTCACATTCAATTCAATTACAGACAACGGCTGCATAGCTGTCAGTATATGCGCGGATTTAACATTCTAATCCTTATCATTGAACAAGTGTAGCATGCCCGGGTTTGCTGCGGCACATCTGCGGAGATTGCTTTATGGAGTTAAGGAAAACATCTGCAGTGTAAAATCATCTGCTCAACATTTTGGGAAGACCTGTTGCACATTCTAAATCATCTTCTAGGGGTCGATATGACGTCTGACAGCAGACGTCTCAGAGATGGCTTGAAAGTGAAAATGCCAGATGGATGTGTGCTATCAGGGATTTGAATTCGTATATTTTCCTAATGTAAAAAGGAGACTGTTTTATCATCTAGTGAGGATTAATAATCGTTAAACTTGGATGATTAAAGTGATAGTTCACCCAATAACAAAAATCATGTAAGGTTGATCCAGGTTGATCCAAACTCCTCTGCTATGTATAAAAGAAGATATTTTGAAAAACGTTTAGATGTTTTTTTTCTTTTATTAGTTAATGTTGTCCCAAACTTTCATGTTTAGCAGAACAAAAATAAAATACAGATTCGGAACAACTCAATATTAATTTTTCACTATTTTTTAGTAAATAGATATAATGGAAATTTGAATGGTTTGCACTTGTATGTGCTAGATTTTTTTGGTGAGATTTTATTTGGCAGATATGAACCAATAGACCATCAATAAAGGTTTTGTCATATTCATGTTATTTCAAACCTCATTGACTGGCTTTCTTCTGTAAAACACAAAATAAGATATTTTGAAAAAGTTGGTCATCAAACCAATGTAAGTGAATAGGTTACCAACATTCTTCAAAACATCCTACTTTGGGTTCTGCAGAACAGAGTCATACAGGTTAAAAATAATAAGAAGGTGCATAAATAATAACAGAAATGCTATTTTTTGGTGAACTATCACTTTAAATCCTACTTAAATAATCCCTAAAATTTACTGCAAAAAATACATAAAAAGCATTTAAAATTTATTTTAAAACTTTATATGCTAAAGTCAGCAACAAAGTGTTTATTTCAACTACAAAAGTGATATTTTTAACCAAAATGTTGATAACGTTACTTTACTTTATAATAAGGAATACTACAGTAAATATAACACCTTTATCAAGATTCTAGTATTTATTTACGATACGTTACAGTTCAAGTCTGTGTTCACAACCATTACATCTGTCCTGCCCTCAAATATCTTTTTGTGATTTCATACCTGCATGGGTTTAACAAGTCTCAGGGCCACACTGTTTGAAAGCTGTATTACACAATAAACTCAGAGGGGAAGAAGACCCTTTCACAGCCCCTGACACACTGAAAATCTCCTGGCCGCTGGGAACACGGTCCTGTCACAGCTGGAACGGCACGGAGAAGAAAAGTGTCTGAGTGAGCGACATGCTTCATGTTCTCAGGGGCCGAGGAGTTTAGTCTCCCTCTCTCTCTACATTTGGATATCTTTCATCTCATAACACACACACACACACACACACACACACACACACACACACACACACACACACACACACACACACACACACACACACACACACACACACACACACACACACACACACACACACACACACACACACACACACACACACACACACACACACACACACACACACACACACACACACACACACACACACACACACACACACACACACACACACACACACACACACACACACACACACACACACACACACACACACACACACACACACACACACACACACACACACACACTTCAGCATTGAGGCAGCTTGGAATCTAACCGTTGCTCAATCTCATTAACTCATTACACTTATTAGTCCATCTTTAACCACACCTGGTCTCTTTACTTCCCTAAATGCTGTACAGAAGAGAACCGTCTTAATGTTTACAGACATAATCTACGATCATGTGTAACTGATACCCAAGAACTGGTTTTTAAAAAGATTCATTGATTTAAAGATATGCAAAAAATGAGACTTTTCATCCCAAAACTAACATTGTGAAATCTTTTATCTAACTCTTGTCATTCAAACCAGTATGATTTTCATTCTTCTGCAGAACAGAAAAGAAAATATTTTGAAGAATGTTGGTCACTAGCAAACATCCGCATGCATTGGTTTTGTGGCCATACAATCGAAGTGAATGGTTGCTGCTGCTAATCGGTTACCAGCTTTCTTCTAACTACCTTCTGTGTTTTGCAGCTTGAAACGTTAAGATGACTTCAAATAGTTACTTTTCAATAAAAAAATCTTATCCTTTGACTTGAAATAATTAAACACTATAACAATGGCGAAACTGACTTTCCTATTGATAAACAACTCATTTATAAATGTACTTTTTTTGTACTGACACAAAACCAAAGCAAGTCAACATTCTTCAAAATATCTTCCTTTTTGTTCAGCAAGATGATGATAGGTTTTTGTTTAATCCAGCTTTCCTTTAGTGAAATGCAGATGGGAAAATCAATGCAAGCATCAACCTCAAAGCAATGTATGACTTTCTTCTGTAGAACACAAAGACAAATATTTTAAAGAATGTCTGCAACCGAACCCAAACTGTTCGGTTATCAACATTCTTCATATCACTTAAATAAATATCAACCCATCTTTTAATAGAAAAAAACACTGACATTTTTCTGGTGTCTGGTTTGGGAAAATAAAATAAATGCAAAAGGTTCAATATTGGCAGTAAAAACATTCTTCGATTTATCATTTTAATTTTTGACACAGAATTTCACATCCATAATTTTGGAATTGCCCAAATATCTTGTTCACTCCAAACGCAACCAAATCATGTTAAATGTTACTTTAAAGATAAAACATAATTGAAATACTTAATTTTGAGACATGGAAAGTTCGTCTTTTCTGCAGCTTAAACAGGGATTGCGTGTGCACTATATAAACACACAACGTTTTTTCTCCATCTGTCTTTAAGAGGCAATGACTGGAATTAAATGTTCGATCAAACGCACCGTACACAAACAAAGTTGTGCTTTCTATAAAATCTCACAATGCTCGGCATCAGCCAATGTGACCAATTACACGCCCAGATGGAGATAGCAATGTACCGCCGTACATGTAATTAAAACAAGGCCAGAGGCCACATTTGATTCCATTTACCATTGCTATCGATCAAGCCGGGATTTCATTTAAAGTTTGAAATAAGCTACGGGGGTCCTTGTAGAAATCAAAGCCTTCTGGATCAATAGCAAGTGGATTAAATCTAAACAAGCCCACTCACAAACATTCAAATATTGAAAGCATTATGATTGTGTGTTCGGTATAAAAGAAGAGGAAATAAAACAGGACACAGAAGAGCAGAATGGATCGGAGCTCAAGATTTCCGAGAGAAAGTACAAATCCGTTGTGTGAACTCCGTTTTGCTCGTCTGCAACCTGTCTTTTCATCGGACACAAACGCTTTGTGTGTGAAGATTTCTGGGTTTTTAAACACCCGTGTTTTAGGGGTTAAAGGTGTCGTGAATGCATCCCAAGTGTCAGTACACTCAAGCCGGAGTGTAAAATGCGTGTTTTTACGTGAAAAAATGTACACTCAATTTTATTCCTAAAGCTTTTAAATTAATTAAATATAGTGTTTAAATTGTGTGTGTATGTAGATACAAAATAATCTGATTAACTCAAATATTTCACCAAAAATATTAGGTGTATATTCCAAATATATATATATATATATATAAATTTATGATAAATAAACCCTTTTTCTAACATAAACTTAAAATTTTGTACATTTATGATATAATTTTCTTAAAATGTACAAATATTTTTAAATATATATATATATATATATATATGATAAATAAACCCTTTTTCTAACATAAACTTAAAAATATTTATACATTTTAAGAAAATTATATCATATATATATATATATATATATATATATATATATATATATATATATGATAAATAAACCCTTTTTCTAACATAAACTTAAAAATATTTGTACATTTTAAGAAAACAAGATTCTGTGTAGTGTATTAGTGGTATTAAACTGAAATATGTTTTACAGTGTATGTTGTGCAGGACGCTCAAATGAGCAAATCAATATATAGGAATCATTTCAATGCAACAAGATGTCTGATGCAACAGGTCACGTGCAAGAATGCAGATGTGCATCGGTGTGACGCACGTGTTCACGTGCCGCAGTCCTGAAAACGCTCTTTTGAATTTCTCTCTGTTTACGGCGCACCTGGCGCAATTGATTTCCCAACTGTTCCCAACCAATCAAGAAACAGCTATTAGTGTGTTTGTGGTGTGTGTGTGTAAATGCTCTACCGGGACGCCACATTAATGTTCGTGCACGCTGCACAGAGCGGCTTCATCCGGCACTTAGCCAACAGAGAGATCAGCATGTCACCTTGGGTTTGGGGAGGGGCTTTGATTAATGGCACCAGGCCTTAAAAAATAAAAGACCTATTGGATTTTTTTCACCGTCGCCGTACGCGAGAGCTAAGGGTGTTATTGGTGCGAATTAGATACGAGTCACAATAAGGAGAAGCTGAAATTGGGAAGGAAAGCACTACATTTATCAGGTTTTCACACCGCGGAGTGCCATCTGCTACGGCGGGAGCTCCCTGCACCAAAACAACTTCTCTATTTATTTTCCTCTCACTCTCGGTCTCGGTTATTATGTGCTGCTGATGTTCTTTAACCCCGTGATAGAGCAGGTGGAGGAAGAAGACTGTTCTTACTATGTGCACGCGGTACATGATGCTGATACCCAGAGTCATGTAGGGTTTGGAGAAATCGATGACCTTCTCTCGTTCAGCTGTGATGGTCAGGGCGGCTACGGCCAGATCCGCTTTCTGAAACACATGCAGAACGAGGACAGATGTTAATTTCTGTGTGACACTCATATCAGTTGTGGTCTGGGGGTTAGAGAGTTGGACTTGCAAGCAGAAGGTTGTTGGTTTGAATCCCAGTGTCAGCAGACAATACTGAAATGTCCTTGAGACATCTTACCCCTGTTTACTCTACAGTGATGATTGATTATAGTGTAATACTATAATACTAAGTCACTTTGGATAAAAGCGTCTGCCTAATAAATAAAAGTAAATGTAAATGTATATCATTGCATGTAAGTAGGGCTGTCAAAATGGGCACATTATTTGATTGTCGTTTAAGCATTGAACCCATCAATAAACAAATAACTTTGTTACTGATTGTTTCATTGCGAAAAGTGAATGCGCAAAGTAAACCTAAAAGTTAAGCAAAATAAACTGACAGTTCTCATTCGGTGAAATTGACAGAGATGGACACATCACCAAACACAAAACAAGTAAATGTGACAATTTAATATAACGGATGTTCACACGGCTTTAAAAATGTTTTTTCCAAAAGATTCATCATCAGGCTATATGGTTTCATGAGCAACAGTTTACATCACAAACATCTTTATTTCCAAAAATATTTTTAACAAGAGCCTTTAGGTAAAATAATGTTTATAATAAAGACATTGTAAACATAAAATTAAAAACATGCTTGTCATTATACGTATGAAAATAATAACATAAAAACATGTATATCTTTATATAATGTACTATTATAGTTATATATACATTTCTAAATATTAAACACATACAAATAAAAATATGCTCGTAAGAAAACATATGATAATAACGACATATAAATATTTTAAACATAAAAACAAAAAAGGTTTATAATATTTATATATGTATATAAATATTTATTGTATATATATTCATATATATATATAATATTTATAAGATGAATATATATATATTGAAATATTTTGTCTATGTTTTTTTATTAATTTTGAAATTCATGAATGAATAATTTATATAGAATGTTGGAAACCCAACTATGATTGACCCCCTTGTCTAGCTTTGGTTTTGTGGATACTAGAGTCAGTGTGTACCGTTGTCGTTCCATTGTCAACATTCCTCAAAATATCTTTCTTCGTATTCTGCAGAGGAAAGTGTCATGCAGGTTTGAAATGAAATAAAAGGTAACAGAAATTAATCTATTTGGTGACATTCAGATGGTTTTGGGTCTACAGGCTTTCAACCTGACGTTGTGTCTTTGTATATCATAAATATTTTTTTTAAAAACACAATATTTCTATCCCACAGAAATCATCGTTGTAAAACACCAGTCCATTCTAGTGGAGTTCTTTAAAGCAGCGACTACCTCAGTCCAGAAAAACCCAATCGCCACGTATAAAACACACCTGACCACCAGCTTTGACCCTTACTTTCTGTACTATCTCAAAACAACCTGTTGCAGTCCAAATACCTGCACTGTGTAGAATTCTTTAGTGTGTGTGTGACAGAACATGAGCATAGAATAGAAAAGGAGCAGACTGTCATGACAAATCACTTGACACCGCATCCAGTGCTGCCGGGCATTCTGCTGTGGCCAGATCCCACTAATCAAACAACAGCCAAAAGTGCATCTGCAAGAGATTTCACGCTCCCCCGGGACACGCTTTTACCCTGCGCTGCTTTCTGTCCTCTCCAGGAGGAATGATGGGATACTGGAGCTCTTCTGTATATGACACAATCTCAAGACAACAGAACCAGATTCAGGTGTTGTATTTGCCAAAAGCCTCGAGCCATGAAAGGCTCGTTAAGATGGTCGAATAACGTTGGATGCAAACCATCCAGAGAGGCTTTCAGAGATCTTCCAGCTAATGACGGAGAAGATCAGCAAGAGAAAACCAACAGACGGCAACCTACTTCCCCTGATCACTGACCCGCTTCTCTCTACAGACCAATGACGAGTCGCTCAACACACAGTTATCTCATCAAATGCTTCACCTCCAGCGTCGCCAAACTGTCGGCCGCACCAAATGAAGACACGGGCCTCCATCCTCAGATGAAGCCTTTCATAATAATAGCTCGGAGGCATGTAATCTTCAAGGGCTCTCCATAGTTCCGTTCCGGCCCAAAGCCCTTCTTAAACAAGCAAACACCTCACTTCACGCGACGAAACATCACGCTGACATGCCAACGAGGAAATTACACAGTCCCTCCTGAACCCAAATCTCTCAAACAGATGTCATCCGTAACAGCAACAAGGACAATAAGCGCCGCTCAAGCATCAGACGTGCCGTTCCGTATTAATATTGATGACTGGACCGCACGGAGATTGCAAGAAAGGGAGACGATGAGACGCTTAATAATAAATAATGCAGGATGATATTCTTTCTTCACCCCCCTCCCTTTAGCGTCGACTCGACTCAATCACAAAGCGATGCCCCGGAAAATGAGCGAGCCAGAGAGAGAAGCCAGTGTCAACTCCATCACTCTTGAATAATACATTGACTTAAGTTCCCTGTGTGGCATTTCAAATTCCCTCTGAGGCGTATTCTTCATCCGCTGCTATTGAAAACACCGAATACTCCGAGAATAGCAGTCTTTACCTTTATGTACTTTCAGTCCCTGCAGGGTTTCACAGGTGACTTTGGCTCGTTTTTTTACATGGCTTATCTAAACAAGTCTAATGTTTAAAAAAACGTACATAAATACTTACCATATATACAGTATGATTAGAAATCATTTATGAATTAAACAATCTGTCCGAATTAGATCAAGTTTTTATTAAAAGTTTTTTAGATAAAAACCGCAAGTGATAACTATCGTGGTAAGCAATGAATACACATACATATACATATACATATACACAAACATATTGCTCACTCATTTGTACTTTTTAATAATATTGAGTATTATTAATAGCATTATGCAGTAGTCAATCATCACTGTAGAGTAAACAGGGGTAGGATGTCATACTCAAGGACACTTAAGTCATTGTCTACTGTCACTGGGATTCGACCCAACAACCTTCTGTTCACAAGACCAACTCTCTAACCACCAGCCCACAACCGACCCCTGCTAAAAAAAACGTACAGATACTTTAATGATTTGCATTAAGAGACCAGTATGAACCACTATTTTTTTCATTAAAACCAACAACAAAATGATCTTCGTAGTGTGTTTAGGAACCTTTCCTATAGGATTTAACATCCCGCCAATAGAATCTATTAGATACCAGTATGCACCATTATAGTTTCCTTTGAACTATTAAATCCCCGCTTAAAAACCAAAGACCCAAATAAATGAGTTGCGATGGCATCAATGATTATAATCGGAACTGAATTAGTTTTGGTTGAAAATATAATGGTGTCTGCTGGTATGTTATGGATTCTATTAGTGGGATGTTAGATCCTTTTGGATAAAATCACAGTACAAAAAGGAATTTCGTAATGGAAGAAGCTAATGATTCTTGATGATTTTTAATATTAGCCAGTAGAATTTGTGTGATGGTTTTCATTGGGTCTTCATTGTTTTTTTAACTAAAAAATGTTTCAAGATCAAGCTTCCTTTTTTGGAAATACCTTTTATTGTTTGCCTACCAGAAAAAATCTACGTTTGGACAACTTGTACTTTCAGTGAGCATGCAGTAAAAATGTCACACTTTGCTTCTTTGCTGAAAAAGATAACATGTTTACACACACTGAAGACATGTTATGTGTTTTTTATGGCTTTATTGTTAATATATTATCCTATCATCCTGGGAGGCAGTTGTAGCCAAGTGGTTTGACTTCCACGGATGACAGGTAATGTCTGACGTTCCCTTGAGCAAGGAACCTAACCCGGTTCGCTCCCCAGCGCTGCAGTGATAGCTGCAAACTGCTCCAGGTGTGTGTGTGTTCACAACTTGCAGTGTGTGTGTGTGTGTGTGTGTGTGTGTGTGTGTGTGTGTGTGTGTTCACAACTTGCAGTGTGTGTGTGTGTGTGTTCACGACTTGTAGGGTGTGTGTGTGTGTGTGTTCACGACTTGCAGGGTGTGTGTGTGTTCACGACTTGCAGGGTGTGTGTTCTCTACTCTCTGGATGAGTTAAATGCAGAGGTAACATTTCGGGTATGGGTCACCATATCTGACAAATAGGTCACTTTTCAATAAATATCACACAATAAATAAATAAATAAATGCTAAATGATTGCTTAAAACCATACGGTTCATCAACAATTAAAACCTTATTTCAAAGTCTTACCAGTATATGTCAAAATAATCCTTTCAGCCATTAGAACAGAAACATTGTTTTTAACTTCGCATGGACAAACTGTCAAAATACTTCAGCATTGAAACACTTTTAAATGATGATTGTCTTTATTTAAATCAACATCATGACCTGAACCGTTGGACAATCTCAAGGTCATCCATTAAGAACACACTTTAAAGGAACAAATTAAGAGAATAATAAGATTATGCGCTTCTTTCTTTATTTCACTAATAGCTTTGCCCTCCATTAGCTTGAAGAATTAAGACGGATAACTTCTCAAAGCGTTTTCTAATTTTATACCAGAGAATAAAAGCCGAAGAAAAAGAGTCTCTGTATGACCCCTTCCCTTGGAAATACGTGAATACCGCAGTGGCCTTTTTGCACATTTTCGCACATTTCTCTCGCTCCCCGCGGAGCCTGCCGGCAAACGGACGAATAAATCAGCCGCACACTGGAAGTGTTTTTAAATAAATAACATTTCCGCCGAAAAGGGCAAGCGCTCATAGTTAAACAGAATGTGCAGCATGCAAGATTTCTTTTCCATCAAGTGGATGTCAGAATGGGATTAATAGTGTTCACGCTTCACCGACTCTTTTTAAACACATCTGTGTAGATCTGTTACGGGATCAGACGGGCTAATTGATATTCATTAGAATGAATGGCCTGTAACAGAGAGGCATAAACATGAATATCTTTGGTTAATCTGCATCACCTGTGTGCAAGTAAAACAACCTTCAGTCTTGCTTTAAGGCCTCATATTTGAATGAATTATTAAACAGAATGTTGGATGAAAAATATATTCTACGACATGGAAAGAAAATCATTTTAAGCTATGTATTCTGTGTTGTGGAGCTGGTGTGCTTTGAATAAAATTTATACTTAATTAATTGTTTTAAAGACTTTAAGTAAAGTAGAGCGGTGTGCCCAGAATGAGGAATCAAGGCAAGAATCTTGCAGCATTTTGCACCACGCCTCTGTTTGAATTGTTCTTCTTCTCACCCCAATGTTGGTCTATGGCAGCCCTATGTAGAAAAACTAAGAAACTTGGTACACTTGTAGTCACGGTCCTTATCAGTTACGAGACCAACTATGGGGTCTTTAGCACCCTCTCTATAAGACCACCAACATTTCAAAAATTCACTTTTCAAACGGCTGTCACTTCTGAACGCATCGAGGTACAGAAATTCTGCATAGCACATCTCTCATCTTGCTCATCGAATTCCACAGCTCATGTTGAGAATGTAGTGTAGTGGGCATTTTTAAAAGTAAAGTATAATGTTTATTCACTACTCCTTGTAGGAATTGTAACCATTCAGCTGGTTTTAAATATTAACCTGAAGGCCTATAGCGCATGGAAGGGCAAGGGACCGAGGCAAGTCGTGGTAGAAGAAGGGAAAGAGGTTGACCAAATCAGAGTTGAGGAAGTCTGGGTGTAAAATCTATTTAATTAGGCAGGTCAGAAATGGATTTACATTAACATTTACATTTCTTTATAAGTGAGACGCTTTTATCCAAAGTGACTTACAGTATTATGCAGAAGGCAATCGTCACTGCAGAGAAAACGGGAGTAAGGTGTCTTGCTCAAAGACACTTCAGTCATTGTTTACCGGTATTGAGATTCGGACCTGCAATCCTCTGCTTACAAACCCATCTCTCTAGTACAGGGATGTTCGTGTGGGACGATTCAGTCCTTGCTGGCACGGCTCCACATGGCACAAGCTCTATTGGCTTGCTTGGCCCTGAATTGCTGCTTGCTGCTTTATTTTGTCTTTGCAATCCTTTTTTTTACAAATGCGCTTCCTCTATCTTTTTCTGCCTTTTTTTTTAAAGTGATAGTCCAACCAAAAAATGAGGATTCAATTCAATCCTTTATGGTTTTCTGTCTGCAGAATCCACCTGAAGATATTCTGAAGAAAGTTGATAACCGATCAGCACTGGCACCCTTTTGTCACTAGTAAAGACATAAAACCAATGCAAGCGAATGGGTGCCAGTGACCAACATCCTTCAAAATATCTTCTTTTGTGTTCTGCACAAGTACACAGCATGATGTTAGCCATAATAGGGTCAAGAATATTATATATAATTTGTATATAACAGGTGGATCTTTAGTACTTCCTCTCTCTTGTTTAAAATTTTTTATTAATTCTGGAAAACTGCATATTTGCCTTTTAATAATTTCAAACTTTCTTTTTGTTGCACAACACAATATTGGTAAGTGAACCTTCTTGTAAATATCTTCTTTTGTGTTATGCTTAAAACAGAAAGTCATACAAGTTTGAAATGATAATTATGTGAGCAATTGATCACAGAATTTCCGTTTGCTTTAAACTTGAGATGGATATAATGGATTTATAGGATGATCGGAGAGACACCTTGAATCAGAATAGGTTGCTCATCTGTACAAACCCTAGGAAAGAAGTACATTTTCCAATGATGTCAACTCACCCTGCTAATGAGCTCTCCGACCATGCCTGTCCAAGATCCGTTGGCCCCCGGCACCCCGTACACACCGTCCCCGACCAATCGAATGCGGTAATTAAACTTCAGGATATCCGCCAACTCTCTCAGCATATCCACGCAGAAACCCTCATAGCGCTCGTTGCCTTCCAGCTCCTGGTGATTGGCTCTCAGCATTACATATGGATTTTCCTGTAAAGATATTAATGGAATCACCATCTGTACACAAACACACAGCGACACACACATCTGTACACACGCTTACACACAAACGTCACTCCGAGACTGATGTGAGCCCACCGAAAACATTGTTCCTAATTTACGATTTGTTTTCTCTCGCTGCCGAAGGCGCGTGTTTGATGAAGGAAACGGGGACCAGATTTATTAAGCAATCTGCAGTCGAAATAAAGGGTTTGTGAATATTTCATCCCGCCATCATTCAATCAACACACGCCGCGCTCATGGTTACGCCACGGGTCTCCGCACAGGTGTGTGTTCCTGCCGTGGATTACTGTCATTTTCGGGAAAACACATCATAAATTGAACAGCACGTTGTCAGCTTGTGCTGAATGAAACCGGGCGTGTAAAAGCTTTTCAAAATCACATTTTGTTCTACTTACAGCCATTTTTACGAAGTGCAGAAAACAAGTTTGCTGTTTTGTTTAGTGCAAAATCATCGGACTGAGAAGTGTGTAGGTTTTTCACCAGTAAATCTGACTCGCGTCACTCCGACGACTGCCGAGGAAACTCTTTTGCGTCGCCATGGAAACCTCTTTTTTCACCTGCTCGTCTCCTCCTGCATTCCTGATTTGAGATGTGCCCGGTGGCCACGCTCCAGCTGGCCTGAACGCGGCAGCAGCTGGGCCCCGTGGCCCGTCAGGCCGTCCATGGAAATGTTCCGACACTTCAAATAAACCCCGAGCCTATTTATAAGAATCGCTCATATGCATCCAAATAATATGCCGATGCTTCTTTCACCTCATTTGTACGTGTACAAAAGAATGGATGTGTGCACCTTGGACCTGCCAAAGTCAACAGCGAATTCCCACAAAGGAGACGTCGCTCTGGCCAGAAGTCAAAGTCCGTCTCTATAAATGCAAATCTTTCGCTTCGTTCATTAACTCATCGATTCATCCGCGCATGTTGCCGTCATGCCCCGCAATGACACCGCGGCGGTTATGCAGAAGAGCACAATATAAATGCAAATTCCCATCGCTCTTGGCCTGCTGTAGGCAGTCAAGTATTGCAGCCGGACACTTTCTCCTAAACGAGGCTTATTAAAGAACGGACGGTCAAATATCCCACATACGCTTTTAAAACTGACCAACGCAAGCCAATAAACAACCGGCTGGATTCAATTAGGTCTGTGAGAAAAGTAGGCGGATTCGGGTCAACGTCTAATGGACGCGCGGTCTGATCCATGATTGAGGGAAAATGGAAGGATTGCATATTTGCGCTTGATAATCCATTATTATGAAAATCATTGAAAGGAGGCAGGGCTGTAATAGAGTGGAGGTGGAGGAGGGAGGTTAACCGTGAACACATAGGACCGGGTCTGGAACGCCGCCATCGATCTCAGGAGTGGAGCTCGGCCATCAATCACGTAAGCCAACACTGTTATCAGGCCAAGCAATCCTCTCTCGCAGGCTTGGACGCTTCCATAAAATCCGCAGGTCACATCAGAGAAAGAAAGTTTCCGTTTAATAGCGCAGACAGTGAGATTAAGGGCACTTTGAGTGTTGAGTCTGTCAAACGGAACGTTCTTCAGCGGCCTGCCGATTTGATTCCATTTGTTTTCTCGGACGGCTGTCGGCCGACGAAATCCATTTTAGAAATATAGCACGGCAGCGGTCTGTTTCGGTAGGTCCTGAAAACAAAAGCATTAAAGTCAATCTCGGCTCAAATCAAATCTTGAGGTCTTTTTTCTTTCGGTACCAGCGAGTGAGTTTGTTTGCTTTGATATTTTTATAGTTTGTGTACAAAAGACGGGACTGTAGATAGTGTACTACCATGGGTCTGATGGAACCAGCTCTGTTTGACAGCAAACAAAAAAATGTCATGTTTTAGGAGGAGAGGCGTTACATGAAGATAGCACCTGGTATTTTATATGTATGAGCATTTCAATTGTATGAATAAGGCTATCTGCCTCTTCTTTGAATATAATAATAGTATCCTCGCCAGTGCTTGTTGGGAAGAAAACATGTTAGAGAGGTATGAAACATCCCTGCAATCTTATTTTACCTGGTTTTCTCAGAATCGGCATTGCTGCCGTCACTGATTGCATGAATTTAGCTGTTGAACACATCATCATGTAACTGTGTGCGGTGCTCATTTTTCTCTCAACAGTAGTGATACAGAATTCACGAAGATTACAGACACTCCACGGCTCACCATTGAGGTTTGGTAAGTGGTCATCATTTTACAGATTTGTGGAGACATTTGTGAGCATTTGTTGTCAAGTTTTGACGCATTTGTCGATTTTCAGGGTCGGTTATGAGTGCTGCATTGTAAAGAAGTGTGTAGACAGCTGTGATCTGGATATTTTTCAATGGGATGTTCAGCTCTGAAGCATCATCGTTGCCATTCAGATCAGGGTCATTTTATTTGATTTATTAAGGACGTTGTTCTAAACCTGTGTCTCAGGGTTACCTGATTTGGGTTTTAATATACATTTAAACCTTATTTAGTAACAGAGTGAAGAGTAACAGAGTTGACATTTTAAAACTAGAAGAACTTGGGTCAGCCGTGGTCCGGTGGTAAGATAAGTAAAATAAAAATTTGTTGAATTAATTCACGTTTATTTTCTCAAAAATAATATCGGAGCAACACGGCTGACATTTAATTCACTCTTAACACGAATAGGTTTTCTATTTTAACCAATATTTGGGAAGTAAGAGCATACCTCCTCGTCTTTCATTCTCACACGTCTTTGACTTCAGAATAAGTAAGTTATGTGAGATTGGGATGATGAATCTCTTATTGAGAGAGGTTTACTTAGTGGGTAATAGAGTTCACGTGCGTTTCTCAAACAAGAAAAACAATATTGTAGTTAATATGGCTTTAACACTATGTAGTGGTGTATTTTAGGAAAGAAGAATACATGGTTTTGGGTTGAGGTGATGCAACTGTGGAGTGAATTCACCCCTCTGGATTATAAACACCATTCGCTCGCTGTCTGTCTCCACATCGAAATGTTCACAAACTGCACTCGTGTACAAAGACACACACACATCAATTACTCTAAAGCCCTAAAGCCCTAAATGACATCATTTTAAAGACAAGAACGACTACAAGTTCCTCACAAAAGTTAGTGTAGTTTTATAGTCTTGCCAGTAAAAGTCAAACCTGCTGTTGTATTCAGTCTTTCCTCCCGGAAAGGTTCAATCTAGTCCGTGTCACCGGGGGAAAATTCAATCTGTTTGTATGTGTGTGTGTAGTGCGACCCTAGCGATGACAAAATCTGAGAGCAGTAATGAAAGCGGCGGTGGAATGTTCCGCGGGTTTAAAGTCCCGCAGCATGTTTTTGACCATGGTGAGTTTCCTGAGATAAAGCAGACGCTGCAATCGGCCTGTGATGAATGAGCTGTGATAGAGCTGAAAGTGCTGTTCGATGGCTATTGAATGTGGCTTTTGTTAAAAATCTTTAAAAAGCAATAAACACATTCTCTTTCTAAGTTCTCCAAGGTGCAATGCAACGAAAATGAGTTTAAATATTTTCTTTGACGACATGCGCGCACACAAGCATTCATAATTCCTCTTATTCTACTCTTATAGATGAAGACATTCATCAAGTTTATCATCTTTTATAATTAGGCAAGCAACGTTTTCTCTTTACACTTCAAAATATAAAGCAAAAACCATAAACGATAAACGAAACTATAAATGGCGCTTTAATATGGTCACACCAGCCAAGGAAGTTCCGTCTTACGGTAGAAACAGCCAATCGACAAATACTAACCCTTACTTTTGAGGACCTTGAGTTTATTTTATTATTTAAGTTTATAAACAAAAGTTATGGAACGATTCACGTTAATGTGGCGTTTAATTGAAGTTTTGTTATAAAAGCTGATTGAAATTACCAAAACATTCTCATCCGAAGGCATCAGCTAAAGATGATTAATGAATTCTTTCTTTTCTCTCAATACAACACCTAGTTCTTCGGAAATATTTCTTTAAAAAAATCATCTCAGTGCGAGACCTCGAAAAGCAGAGTTTTTATTTTTTTTTATTCTAAAGAGATATTCTTCTTCACTCTTCAATGAAGATGCTAAAATGAAAGATAGTTTTGATCATATAGGTAAAATTAAGTAGCAAATTTTGGCTTATTCGTATGAATTCTGCTTTCACGTCAGTAACATTCGGATTGTTGCCGGGTTAGGGGTAGGCCTCAGTATTTATATGAAATACCATCGTTGTTAAACAGTTCCCAATTTCTGTTTGTGTTATACAACCTTAATACCAAAGTAACATTTAATATTAAGTAACATTTAACAATTATTCTGATTTAATGTTGAGTAAGATTGCGTTAAACCTAAATTAAATCATTGAGAAATGAATGGTTTGATAATAAAATGTGGAAAACCATAAGTATAAAATGTAATATAAATATATAAATTAAGTAAATTCCAAATTGCAGTGTATGTACAACTCCTCAACGCAGCTCTTTGTTACCTCTAGAGGTCTTCGTCTCGTGGGTGTTTTTACTCTCTATTTTTGATTTGTCTCTCTCTCCGGGACGACCCAGACAGATACGAGACACATCCACCCCACGGCTGCAAAAAGCTTCCGTTCCCCATCGCTATACAGTGTGTGAGATGATGAGAAAATTGCCTCCAGATAACAGCCTTGTGGATTACATCTTCAATTGGTGGTTGCTGCTCCAGGAAACGCTATCACAGGAATACTTGTTAGTTTCTAGGAGGAGATGAGTCTTTATTTAGATCCATGTTGAACCCCCGGGGCGATTCGACAGAGCGATTGGGGAAGAAAAACTTCCGGTCTCGCCTACAGTATGTGCACCCGTATTCCAGTATGAATATCCCCTGTGGGAATAAAATAATTCAAAAATGATTTATTCAACTTACCAGGATGGTGGTTATGGTGAGAGTGGTGTTAAAAAGTGTGTCGGTCAGGTTAAGTGTTGGAAGTTGCTTGTCCATAGACAGTCCCTGTTCCGAATGCCATTGACCAATCTGCAGAAAAAACATAGTTTGAGTTATGCCAACCCCTCAGCAAAACTACATCTATTATGAGAGCCGGAACTCCGAATGACAGATGAAAAAGAGCAAGCCTTGAGTCTCACGGCTCAATGTCAGGTAGAGGAGAATGCGGATGTACCCGCACACCTTAAAGAAAACTGCGCTGGGACCAGCGAGATGCAACAGAACACATTCATTAACTCAATTACACCCCAATCCTCTGAAGCGAGTCCATGTCCTCATTATCATTCCGCTTTGGCTGGCACCCCTCCGTCGAGTCAGCCATACGAGGGCCGGGATGTCTTTAACAGGAGGTGGAGCCTCCAACCGGCACACTAGCAGTCTTAAATCATCCCTCATTTTTATATTTCGTTGTAATTACGAAGCCGCATGGTTCATTGGGCCTCCCGCTTCAAAACTTCTGAAAAAGGTGCTGCTCTATTTATCTTCCCTTCTCAACCTGATCTCCCGAATTCCCACAGACTCTGGAGACACAGGGGAGTGTGCGGCAGAACACTCCAGATCTAAAATTATTCACTCTTCGAGATGTCAAGGCATCCAGGGCTGCAAACAGGCCTGCTCTGTTTAAAGAAATTTTAACAAAACTTTGGTAAAAAGTATAGGTGTGTTACTCTAAGGACCTGGCCCTCAGCTGTAAAAAAAAACTTGAGTAAAGATAACTGGCAACATTAAAATGATTTACTCTTCCTCTAGTTATTTCAAACCTGTGTGACTTTATTCTTCGGCAAAGCATAAAAGATGATATTTTGAATGCCTGGAACTGGCCTCCATTAATGTGTAACTGTTGTTCGGTTACCACCTTTTTTCAAACTATCTTCTTTTGTGTTCTGCAGACGAAAGAAAGTCATACAGGCTTGACATGTCAAGAGGAAGAGTAACTGATGATTTGATATTCATTTTTGGATAAATCATGGAAAAAGTCAGTTTTAATGACCTTTTATATTTGAAACTATTTTTCTGAAATGAAGTTGTAAATTTACTGCCTCCTCCAAAGTAGAAATGTTTATATTTCATAATTTTTACACATGCATGGATATAATGCAAGAATGTGAGTAATTGTATTTACACAAAGCACATTTGCTAAAAAAATTAAAACAACCAGTCGACCGCAGTTCAAGCATTGTATAGACACGTAACCACATTTCTCAAAATATCTTCTTCTGTGTCATATGCATTTAAATGACATGAGGACGAATAAATAATGAACATTTTCATTTTTTGGGGTTGGACTATTACTTACTTCCTCCGTCATGTAAAAGGGATTTTCAGTTATAAAAATAATAAAACTATATTGTGTTATTAAATGTTAAAATGCTGCTACAATCAAATAATATACAATTAGTATAATAAATGTGACTCTCCACGCTTATAGAACTAGGCTCCATTTTTTATCCATCTTTCCTGAGATATTCCTCCGAGGAAATAGACAAACTTCCACCTTAACTTCCATGTCACAGAGGAGAATTGCATTTCGAACTATACTGATACCCATGAGATTAAAGATGTTGATTGAATAGACTTCGAATAGCTCACAATTCTTGAAACCTGTGTTTTAGGCAAAAAAAAAGGGTAACGGTGAAATTTAAAGAATGAAAAACCCCGAATGTCAAAGCCATATGAAATCAAAGATTTCCTTTGTGAATAAAATGAAAAGATTTTGTGTTCTTGCCTCTGTACTACAGATACCACCGTGCTTTAAGGAATAAAATTCAACAGGAGTCAAAAAGCCATGACGACTACATGACATCAATACATGATGCATATTGTGAAAGAGAGAGAAGGAGAGAGAGAGAGAGACATAGAAAATAAAATACAACATATACTCCGAGTGGCAATCCGCTCATCTGAAGCTTACACAAGAAGACTTGTTTTTCTGTAAATTTCTACTAAAAAAGTGGAGTTTACTAATGCCAAAGATTCTGTGAACTCTATATGTCATTATTCACTTACCTTGTAACACAGACCAAGATATTTGAAAGAATTATTATAACCAAACAATTATTGGACACCATTGGCAAACATACACAATTATTGTATTCAACAAAAGAGAATATATTTTGAAGAATTTAAGACAATCAGTTATGGAGGACTTTGGACTACGTTTTTCCTACTATGGTAGTCAATGGAGTCCAAGAAATGTTCGGTACCAAGCATTCATCCAAATATCTTTCTCTGCTTTTTAAAAATATTCATGTGGCTTTATAAATATCACAAAAATAAACAGCTATGTTAATCTTTTGGAACCATTTAAAAGATTTTTAAGTGGGGCATATTAAAAGAATTTATTAAAAATCTAAAAGGTAATATCTCTAAAGTTTATCTAATGAGAAAACTATTTATTTAACAAACACATATTTCTAATATATAAGGTAGCTTATTAGGTACACACCTAGTGTTTTTGGTGAATTCTAATAGAAATATTTTACTTAATCAATCTAGTTAATATATAATTTATTTTAAACAGAGAGTAACTAATTCATGACAGAATTTTCCTTTTTTGGTGAACTTTCCATTCAATGCCACAGAAGAACCATCGTTGGTTCCATAGACAACCCTTCAGTCAAATGTTCTTTGTACATTCATCTCTTTCTTATCTTTTTACAACCCGAAAAAGCCTTTTTTTCACCACAAACAGCTCTTTGTGACGTTCTTTAAAATGTTCATTTGAATAAAAAAGGTATGACGGTGTATGACAAAGGTGTATGATGTATGATTCTTCTACATCATGCACGTTTATTTCTCTCTATGTCTATGGCACCTTTGTTTTTAAAAGGGTCATGGAAACACTTGTGTCTGTATCAAGAATTATTATCTATAAAGATGTATGAGCAGC
The DNA here is from genome assembly GCA_033220385.1 of Triplophysa yarkandensis. NCBI lineage: Eukaryota > Metazoa > Chordata > Actinopteri > Cypriniformes > Nemacheilidae > Triplophysa > Triplophysa yarkandensis. The sequence continues at coordinate 869,896 of CM065675.1, forward strand.
ACTTTTCATCTATTTTCGCAAAAAACGGATCCGATAGGGTCTTGCTAAAGTTCAAGGCTTCGAATTGAGCACGATTCCTTCTGATTGAAAGGTGAACGGGTTTGTGCTTTTTAATGTTCTTAAAGGTGTTAGTCTGTTTCATGCCTACGCTATGAATGATCACAACAAAGGCCCGGCGAGCACATTTTCCGCTCCGAGCTTTTAAGAGGCTGTAAGGGAGCAGTTCTGGTAATTAAGTGTGCAAAATGAGATCAACAAGCCAAAGTAAATGAGTGTAACCGGCTGAGCAGGACCCATATATCCTGTTCATTTAAACCAGTCCAGATTAATCACAAGCTATGAGCGCTTGTTATTAATTACCCATGACAGGTACACATTATCAGCGCCCAATCTGAGCGGACAAACTGTACTTACAGTGATCATAGAGCTGGTTGTGTACTCAGGGACACGCACCTGAAGATCAACATTCAGCAGAGCTTCCGTCTCAGAGGATGTTATTGTAGGTGGAGTGTACTTTTCCTCATTCAGAGACTTTCAGGAGCACTAAAAAGGCGATAAAGGGTCTGCAAGGTTTCGGAGGATAAAAGCAATGATAAAAGCAGAGTAAACACTGCAGTCAGGTGCTGAGATTTTATATCTTTTCAGTGATATACTGTTTATTCTGCGGTAAATTCACAGTGTGGATTTGAAAAAGTATAGTTTACCATGCCAGCGGTGCCAAGGATGGGAGGACAGTACTGTTATTTACTCTAGAAAAGTTTTGCTGTGATGACTCTAGCCTGGTTTGGTTCTATTGATTTTTGTTAAAGAAGATTTCTAGCGATTTACTGTTTTGAGCTATTGAATAGAATTACATCAAAACATGAATGAATCACTCTTATCTTTTGGGTTTGCAGCTACAAAGTTTAAAACAAATATGACTTAAGCTAAGTTATTTAAATGTATTTTTTGCTTTAAGAAAACCATGTGCAAACTGAAGATTTTGTTTAAGTTACCGTTACATTTATGCATTAGGCAGATGCTTTTATCTAGAACGATTTACATTGGATCATAACATAAATTTATTTCTGAATATATGCAATCCCTGCAAACCCAAGACCTTGTTGTTGCTAGCACCGTCCTTTAATCAATGAGCTACAAAATCCAAAAAATATTCCTTATCAAATGTTACTGCATACTTACATTTATTAATATAACATAATATATTTGGGAATCAATTACGAATACTTTTGCAGAATGTGACCGAGTGAAGATCAGTCTGATTTGTATATTCGTGTATCTTCGTGTATTAAGGTGTAGATACAAAAATATGATATATATAATATGTCATTAAAAAAATTTATTGACCACAAGGTGTAGTACAGTATTTAATTTGGGTGAGACTCAGACCAGAACAAGACTTAAAGGGTCTAATACCAAGACATGAACAAGACCAGCACAAAACACCAAATCATCATAATAAAATAATAATAGAAGTATCTTGGTAGATTTATTATGCAGAAATGTATGTGTAGGATGTTTTATATTCCATATTTTATCCCCCAACATCTATATCACATTAACATTTAAGTAAAATATGTATATTTTTAAATTACACATTAAATGACACGGTTCACTTTACCCCACAAATTACACAACGCAACAACAATTATGTGTAACTCCCACAGTTGTTCATAAGCGGTCTTGAAATAAAATACATAGACCGTCAAGTCTGGGATCAAGAAAAGAGCAAGACCAAAAACTATAAAGTACAACAGCACTAGAGAAGATATATAGTACACCTTTAAAAAAATAGAATGTGCTTTAAATTAAAAATGTATTAAATATATTGTTTAAATAATGTGTACTGTTTATGCAAGTGATAAAAGTAAATTTGATAAACTCAAAATTTTGGTGTATATTACACATAAATATTTACTAAATAAACACTTTAATTGTATAAACATTACAAATATTTGCGATTTTAGATAAATCAACAGATGATTGTGTTATCTCGAAAAACGATTATGTTAGAAAAACTATAATTTTTTAGATATTTACTTAGTCACATGAAACATGTTTTAAAGTGTAAGCTCATTCCAAACAGCCCCAGACACTAACATACAAGCCACTATTATGTTGAATTTCCAATTTATTCACTAAAGTGTCATATAGGTGATTACGATGATATAAAATTACTCACTCGATGGTACAATTTCGGTCAAAACGCCTACCTCCGGTACATGCGACATGCATTTTAGCTTTCTGATAATGTCACGTTAGAGCATGTCAGAAATAATCATAGAGTCTATAACTGCAACATATGTAATTATCAGCTCAGCGTCTCTGACACGCTCCTTCACGCTTTATATCTCTCTCTCAATTCCTTCCCTGCTGTAAATCCATTCGTTAACAGAGGACGGTGGGATGGCAGTCCGGCTGGGCAGATCTGTTTTTTCCTAGATGTCTGACTGCGAACAGACAGAAGAAGAAGTCGAGATCAATGGAGCGGTGTGGAAAAGATGAAGGAGAGGATGAAAGGGGAAGATGGATAAACCAAAGCCCAACCGTTGGCGTGGAAAGCTCTGTCGCTCTAGAGATAACATAACCATCTATTCTGAGATTCACAAGCGTTCAGTCGGGGCCTTAATAGACCAGAACAATGAACACTTCTAAATCTGTACGTGCCCGGGATCAAACTCGGTGTATGAGCATACTTCAACTCAATATATACAGGATTTACAAAAACACTTCAATGGAGCTTCCTAAAGACACATTTCTGCCACATGCCAGTTTCATTTAATTTGGCGTCAAGAGTTTCACCGCTTGATGTGGGCCAGAATGTCACACCTGCGGTCATTATATGGAAACGTACGCCTATAAAGAGTTAAAAGGCGGTTTAAAGGTCACGCGGGTATAGACCCTTTCAAAAAGCGACCTTTCACAACAATCAAAATTTCAATTTGCAGCTCATAACCCCCAACAGAAAAACATTTCTCATTTTTCCCAAACAGCCGGGCAAATCTCGACATTCATTATTTGACATTATCCGCGGGCCACAGGCTGCTTTACGTAATGAAGAGACCGTGGAGATCAGAGCTCCACCCAAAACATATCTGACATCGAAGCTTTCCCCAAACATCCCCACACACGCTTGACAATGCTCAGCCTCTTCCTAGCTCGGGAGAATTGACTCTTCTATAAGTCTTGGTTTATTCTCCATCTCAACGACCTCTGTCTTTCTCTCTGAGGGGTCTGACTGGCCATGCATGAGTAATGAGGAACAGAGAAACCTCTTTCTCTCTGCAAGCGTTTACATGTGATGTGTGATAATGTTTGGTGCATGGGCTTCGCTTTGTTCGGGAGTCTAATAGGGAACCAGCGGGACGCAGACCACCGGCATGCCCAGACTCCCATTGAATACAATAGCTCGGCGTATTCCTGCAGAGATTGGAAAAAGTTCACACATTTTCTGCAAAAGAAGCTTACAGTGCTTTAAAAACGTATTTGATCTAGACTGAAAATACAAATATTTTAAGACGAATGGGAACATCTAAACATTCTTCAAATACATCTTTATACCCACATTTTAGTTGGCACGTTTAGCTTCAAGTCAGAAATAAATCAAGAATGCATTTTTTCTAATAACAGCACAACATTTTTCAGAATTTGTTCCAAAAGTAAGTTTTAAATTTGTTGTAGAATAAGAAATACTTCTATGAGAGTTCACAAAGACTTGTGGATAAATCATTTCAGAAATATAAAAAGGTATGTGGTGTTATACTTTTATTGGGTGAAATAAATTTATTAATTATATTTTTAAATATCAACACATACTGTACCATATAAGAGTCATCAACGTATATTCCTTTATTGGGTGTGACAAATAATATACCAGTAATGTTATAAGTTATGAAATATAACATTTAGCTGTAGAAAATATAGAGACCACTTCAAAGACCTTTTTTTCTAAATCTATTATTTATTGATTTAGACAAACTTATTTTTCTTCTTATAGTATTAACTTATATTAATTATAAACTTATACTATATCTCTTAAAATTCAGAAAGTGGATATGTGAATGGCATTTTTGTACTTTCACACATTTTAAAGAACATTTGTTAATTTTTAAAGACAACTTTGAAATGATGGAACAAAATATGAGACCTTCCATTTGCCAAAACTAGAATAAATTAAAATAATTTGCTTGTGAGCGCATTAAATACTGAGAACCAGCACTAATTCTGAATGTTTGAGTAATTCAAATAATATTTATATATAAAACTGAAAAATCCATACTACACATTAATGCATCGGCAGATTTTAAAATGACTCAGAATTACTTAAATAATGACTTAATATAATTCAGTTCTAAGAGAGCACATAAATAGAATCCTGTTTATCATTTTTCAGAGCAATGTTATTATTTTTCCAATTTTTCACTGGCAACCCCATGTCCAAAGATTTGAGTGTCTTTAACTATATAAAATGTACGGAAAATATAACCACATGTTATATCAATTCTATTCACATTCAGCTGTTCATTTACAGCCTTTCAAACTTCAAACAAATTACATATCAGGTTTTGATGTAACTTTTACAAAAACCATAAAAACTTGTGACACCCAGAGACACCTCTATTTGTAGTGTACGAAACACAGTCTACAAAAAACAACCAAAGTTTTCCCACACAATAAAAACACTGAACTACACACAGATTCATTCTATAGATCAGACATAAGTGTACTTAGAGACATAATAAAAGAAATGAATTCCTGCTTGAGAAATGTAAAGACAAGCTCCTTAACTTGTCTCCTGATTTATTCCCAACTTTATCTGTCTGTAAACCAGCGAGACACAAGAGAAGCGCTCCATACAGACGGAAAACCCCCCGAAGAAACTGTGATGTTTAATCCAACATTCTTTATCTGTCCTCTACAATCCAAGTTCACAGACACAATTTAATTACTGCAACACAGAGCCAAAGCAAACGCATCGGTTAAATGTCTGTTTCTAAAGAAAGCAAGTCTTGCAAATGGCCCTCTGACTTCTTCTTAAGTAAGTTAAGATACTCTCGGCTGACCCTGGGACTCTCTTCAGCTCTCGTTTCTCTCAATCCGTCTCTCACATAATGAACGGGATACTGCCATGTTAAAATACGAGCCTGTTCGCACCAATTAGCTGTGAGCTTTGGGTCAAAGGATGATTCGAGTCACATCATAAGCTTGTTAAAAGCTCCGGGAGAAGAAGACACAATCTTAAACGATGCTTTCGCTTGAATTGATCTCTCACAGACACGCATGCAACATGCATATGAAACCAACTAATAAGAAAAGACGGCTGGTCCTGAAATCCGGCATTGTGTTTTCCAGCTGCAGGCCGGATCTTCCATATTTCATCGCATCCATGTTATTGCTCTCTCCCGGCAGCTCACACAATGACAGAAATTGTGTCGATTACAGAGGAATGTTATAGTTGCTGTGACAGTTTTATTGCAGCCTGAATGAAGACGTAAACGGGTTACTCATGATTTCCATCGCTGATAATGCTAGACTCCTCTAGATTGTGTCAGAAACCGTCTTTCGTCCAGGTATGAGAACGCATTTTAAGTGATAAATAGGTGGAGACATAAAGATATCACATGGATCATTTAAATGCTTTAAACGTGAAGGCTTTGTACCGTTAAGTGTTTCCAAACGTATAGTGTTATCCCCCGGGAAATCTTTAACGACAGCAAATTATAAAAGTCACATTTGCCTGGATATCGCTTGAAATTAAATCATTATTATTTGGATTATTTGGAAACTACAACATTAAAAGTCTTAGCTCCAAATGCAGCTATTAAAGAAATACATTCTGTATGTTATAAAAGCATTCAGATTGATGCTGAGTTACTGAAACCATTATTTTTTTTGAAGTACATAAGTACACTATTTAAAACTGCTTCATTTTTATATTACATAAATATAAGATGTTTCTACCTCGGGATAAAAAGTTCTTTGGGTATCCAGTAATGGGTTTTACATCCCCTGAAGAACCGTATGCTCTTAATTTTTGAGAGGGAATACTTTGTATAGGTAAGTGTTCTGTACTAAAATCTTTATATTAGTAGAATCTCTGTGGTTAAGTCTCTTATATCTAATAATAATTCTGGGGACTTTTTTTATTCTTATAAACGTTACTTATAAAGTTGAAGTGTTTACATTTTGGGAGAATTTATTGAAAGAAATGCAATATAATTTACATTAATGTGTTCAGATGTGTATAAAAATATTACATTGTGATCCCTTATGTTTTCATTACCTATGAATGTGATATTTCACATTCATAGGTATCCCCTTACATAGAAACGGTTGCCATATCTCTACAGTAGCCCTAAATAGACAAACTTCCCTACAGAATGTTTTTGGTAAAGGTCATCATTTTTGGGGAAGAACATTTTTGATATGTGTCAGACGCCGTAGCGTTTCGAAAAGCAGGGTTGAACGGTGAGAATTTCGCAATTTGCGACCAATAGAAAGTGTTACATAAAAATAGTTTAATACTGTACAGTATGTAAGAGTTTAGGTTACATATCAAAACACAGTGGCCAAATACTTAACAAATACTAAAGTATACTTCACTAATACTGTCATATATGTAAATTACTAGATTCAAAGTGCCCAATGTTAGAAGAAGTACACTAACATCAAAGTTCTGTTGCAGAAATCTACTTGCGACAAATCTCTCAGCATTTCCCCAACAACTTGTCATTTTAAACCTGTGTGACATTTTGAGTCCTGCGGAACACAAAAGCAGATATTACGAAGAATGATGGTAACTCTCATCCACGAGCATGTGAATGTGAATGAAGGCCAATGTCTTTCTTTACCGACTTTATTTCAAAATGTCTTCTATACGTTCTGTGTTATTTTTTGGGTAAACTATCTATGGCATGCGTATATCCATTATAATAATTGTGATATTAATTTGTCCAGCTGTATTAAATGCAATTTATTTTATTTTATAGCAGATATCGGAAAAATCTTTCCAGAAAGCCTCCTGAGACACGAACACGCACCTTTGGCTGGGATTCACCCCCTAATGCTCTAAATCAACTGGTCTGGAGATGATTCGTCTGGCTCGTGCCAAACCCGCTGGTGGGGTTCGATATCTTTCGAGACAAGGAGCGAATTGGTAGTTTAACTCCCAGCATGTGACAGGAAGTGTTGACTCCTCTCCAATGTTCTACACGGGGTGCGAACTTGACAGAGCTTAGCAACTAACGTTGTCCCCAGACGCGGTGATAAAACACAAATAAAACGGACAGGCCTAATAAATGAGGTCTCGTGCTGAGACAACAAGTAAACAAATTCAATTGAGAAGAAGAGGGTGTGATGTTCCTTTCTTGCAGACCCGAGCCAGTTTAATCGAATTTGAATAGCTGTGAGTGTGTTAGAAAGGCCTACTGTGATTGGGTAGGAAGGGTGGGCGAGATAAGACCCGAGCCCGCTGCTGCTTGAACTACACGGAGGATGAGCTCCGGTGGCGAGGGGGAAAATCAGAGCGAGACAGATTCCAGGCGGGAGACTCGGCCTGCTCGCAGCGGGAGAAGAGACAGCGGTTCATGCCAGTCCTTCGGGAAGGGAGGTGTCTCCGCACGCTTCCCACATCCCCGTCTTTCCCTGCCGCAGGGTCTCCGCTGCAGGTGGCATAATCTCAGGCCTTGATTAACTACTTCTATTACCAAACTTAATTATAAAATCGTCGAGACGGCCCGCGCTGGCCGAGCGTCGGAGCAACCCCCCGCGGCAAGAGAGACAAATAAATAAACAGCATCGCAGCTCAGGAAGCCAGATCCTGACGGCTATTAGGCTCCGCGGAGGCCAGGATAATTAATAGCCCAGGATGCTATCGATGGGGAAAATAAAGACAATTGACATCCGTTGAAGCCCAGGCTGCAAGACACAGGGCTGGGTCCAGCTGGATAAACAGGTGCGTGTGTTTCAGGCTTCTGGATAAAGCAATGCAGTATTTAATAATAAGCATTCATTTTCTTTTCAGCAATTCTTTAAATTATCATCTGAAAATGTCCCAACCCTGGTTAACATCAAAAGTGATACATCAATAATTATTTTCTCTGTAATAAAATTCCCCCAAATAACCCTTTAAACAGATATGATTCATTTGGACATGATTCAAGCTGCACTTTATAATTTACTTAATGATTTTGAATGGACATTTTAAAATGATGCAATTGCAACACATACGTTATCAAAAGTTTTGCTTTTAGTTTATTTAAGATAGATTCATTTTTTCATTTTCCAGTAAAATTAGATTTTTTTTATTTGCTATTTAAATCTATATTTTATATATGCATAATGCAACTTATTTATATTACGTTTGATAAAAATGCAGAGATATAAACAGTTTTTTTGTATTCTAGCACAATATTAAAAAATCTAAATAGAAGCAATTGTATATTAATAAAAAATATTTCGTTTTGTTTACCGTGCCCTGTTGTTGACCTTTTTACTTTAAGACCAAGACCTAGGGTTTTTCATTAACAAATTGTCAATGCATTAATATACATTTACATTCAGACATTTATCATATGTCTTATCTAAGATAACTTACAATGAATTGAGAAGACAATGAAGCTGTAAATTTGCAAAGACGAAAAAGTGCTATAACAAGTTACTGTACAGATGTTTCCTTTTGGGGACTTTAATGAAATAAATGCAGTATTTATATTTTATTCCAGAAAGTTGTGATTTGAGGGTGTCTTTCTCTTTCGGATTGAATATTTTTTTTCATTTCTTGAAAGTGTTCCTAAGTCCAGTTGAGTTTCATGAGGGTCCATTCGTACTGGCATGAAAATAAGTCCAATAATTTCCTCATTCATTCTAAATGTGCACAAAACTGTTAGGATAAATCTACAGTATATTCAATTTGATCTACATAAAACCAACAGAAGTCTTAAGCTAAATGAAAGTGAATTAATCAATGTGTGTGTGCGTAAGAGAAACTGCAAACACTTTTCACTGCATTACTGCTCTAAGGGCACACAGACTGGCGGTGTGCCCAAACAAACCGGCGTCCCAACTCACGCCTCCTGAAGGGCATTCGCACTCGTTGTGCCCGGGGACACAGAGCTATCCTATCTAGCTTACGGAGCACAGCAAAGTCAATGAGATCAGGCCACATCATCTCCGTACCACAGAACAGAAAATCTCGGCCTGTACCGTGTCCTTGCTCGGAGTGCAGACTGCCCATTTTAAAATTAAAAAGGTGCCCTATCATAATTTCCATACCGCGCTGTAGTACATTTTCATCTCGCTGCCCCTCAGAATGAGCTGAATGATATAATCCATTTAGAAGAGTCATCATTTCTGGTGCAGGCCGGTGGAGGACACCATCTGCCCACCGTATACAGAGTACTGACTTCTTATTAGCCTGCTTGATATCGCTCATTACCCCGTCCATTAAAATATAAACACAGGGTGTCCGAATTCAAAGCCATTATCTAGAAAACAGTTACCCAAATTCTATTCATTTCTGCTTTAGTGAAGAGAGATGAAACGCGTGGGTGATGCCGGTCGGAGGCCGTCGTGGTGTTTAATGGGGTCTGTTTATGGAGATGACGGGTGAAGCGTCTGGCACGGCAGTGGGAGAGGAGACGGAAGATCGATCCCACCATAGCAAAGCCGTTGGGAAGATCAAACCTGCTGGCAAGGCTGAGGTGAACTTGACTTTCCTCATTAATAAATGAAATACTGAGGGTAAGAATATACTTTGTACAACTGGTCACATATTGAAAGTGAGATACTAAAAATGTGCTTAATCCTCAGTGGAATAAAAGAGGTCATACCGTGGACAAATGAAAGACTTTCAGTTGATCTTAAACTCAAAAAGCTCAGTTTCTAACCAGTGGGTCTGTTTAAAGGAGGAATATTCCCCGCAGAGCTCAAGAAATATTGAGAGTTGTGTTTATAACAGCAGAAGGTCTGTAATGTAATGCACTGATTTTGATAAGATTCATTTTTCCCTATATTGGTTTTCAATTTTATTTATATATATATTTTCTTTGCCCATCAAGAAGCCGGCAGCACGTTCTAGACATTTTTGAGTTTTTCCCAAGAGTTGTAAAGAAACTTCAATAATACGTTGAAGTGGCATCAAACTTAATATTCAAAAATATAAAGTCAATCATTCCATATTTTAGGGCAACTAATAAATTAATTTCTGTCTTTCCGACTTGTTCCTTTACTTTAAACGATTAAATTAAAAAGGACCTCTATATTTTTGGGATATTGAAATGTTTTCTTCATGAAAAGCTTACGCTCGTGTCATTTCAAACCTGTGTAACTTTCTTTCTTGGGGAGAAAACAAAAGAAGATATTTTGAAGAATATCAGTAACCAATCAGCAATGGCAGCCACTGTCCACTAAGTTTCCTCGAAATATAATAAGCCATGCAGGTTCGAAACAAGAGGATATTTATTTCAAGTCAACTATAAGAAAGTTTAACAACGCAAAGTACACAACCACTGTATACTCTGCAGCAATTTTCAGAAAGACTCACAGACGATGATACATCAGGACTCTCACGATGAAAGGAAAATATGGAGACGAGAGAAAAGAAGCTTTCCTTTAAGAAAACAGCGATGTCTTCGTAAAAACGAATACGTTTGAAATTGAACACCAACTGTCTGATCTCTGCGGCCTGGAATATTGAACAAAGTTACGTCCGGTCATACATCCATCAATGACGTCCTGAGCCCTCCATTTGAGAGAAGTCTGAGGAAGTGTGGGAGAAAGCTGACAGTATTTTGAAAGGTTAAAAGAGCAACAGAGATGTGTGTGTATGACACAAGGTGACAGTCAGAAATTTAATGTCACTCTGAAAGCAGTCTGCTGTTTGACAGCGCTAGCCCTCTGTTCGCCTCTCTCTCCTGTCATATACACAGAACACCAGCACAAGTCTGGTCTGTCAAATCTGTTCTTCCCCAAATGCTGTTTTAAGTTTGGAAATAGCTCAGACAGAAGTAAGTAAACTCCTGAAATGAAACTTGTGGATTAAACTTTATGATGGCAAGGTCACCTTCCCGATGACGGCCGACAGCAGACCTCTCATTTAAAGTAACAATCATATTGTGAAACCTTTGTTGACCATTTTCTGACCACACCAGATGGCAAACCAGATAAAATCCTCGACTTATGTTACAACAGCGATGCCATTTACATCTAGTTTCACCAATAAAATCACAAGACCACGAAAGTGCCAATTAACACTCATTTCATCAGGATTGGTCTGTCCGTCCCCGCTGGCCAATCCAAAATCTCTATATCCACGGTTTCTCACTGACCAAAGACTGGGGAAAATAAAGCTCTAATTAAATATAAATAGAAAATATTAATTTAATGGGTGCCAGTCATTCTTCAAAGTATCTTCTTTTGTGTTCTGTAGAAGTAAGACAGTCATACAGGTATGATATATCATGAGGGTACATGATAGGAGAATTTTCATTATTAGGTATATATAGGAAGACTTCTGATGTCTGAACAAATGGTTAATGTTTGTCATATCTTTTTAATTAATCTTTTGATTTGGTTAACAAATTATGAGGTTTTATTCACGAGAGAGCAGAAGATAAAAAGTAAACTCCAACTCCATTTGAACTTGCTTTCTTATGGTGCATCTTTATCATGATGGAGCTTCAGCCCCATTCCTTCTTCAGCTCCAAAAAAATTGAAAAAAGTGTTTAAGAGAAGAAAGCTTGTCAAACTGGTTAGAAAGGACATGAGGCCAAGCATGATTTTAATTTTAGTGCTCTTCTGAGTTAAAGTGACAGTTCGTTCCAAAATATTGGTCAGCATTGTCCGTGGTTTTGATTCCTTTAAAGTAGAAGTGTATGGACACCAGCAATTTATGGTTGTCCACATTCTTCAAAATATCTTCTTTTTTTGTTCTGCAGAAGAAAATAAGTAATTTGGAATTTAAACGATAAGATGGTCAGTAGATTTTTGATGAACTATCACTTTAAAGTAGTAGTCTAGTATTGTTTAAATAAAGAAAGCAAGACAAACTGGTTTAAAACGACGTAAGAATTAGCATTACTTTTATTTTAGTACTTTACTCATTTAAAGTGATTTAGTCATATTTTATACACCCTTTGGCAGTTTAAACATGTAGGACTTTCTTCTGCAGGACATTAAAGAAGATATTTTGAAAAATGATGACTTGCATTGGTTTGGTGCCCATACAATAGAAGTGAGTAATCCGCAATTTTGCTTTCCTATATTCTACAAAATATATTCTTTCCTGTTCGACATAAGAAAGTAAATAATTTAGGTTTGAACTGACAAGAGCATTCCTTTTTGGGAAGACTATCACTTTTAAAATTGAAATTAAAAAATAATTCATTTCTGCAGTGTTATATACCGTCACTCCATGTCTCCGTGAGACATTGTGTCCTTGGAAGCATACGCAACCGTAAGCGCAGACATCGGTGTGTTTTTACCTCTAGGTCATAGACTGATGTGGCCGAGAGTTACTTTACCTGCCTTAGGCCATCTCTGCTGTTCTGCATGATCCGGAGGGCATAGTTGGATCGCTGTCCTTTGCTGTTGAACTCGATGTGGCCTGTTAGGCCTTCCAACTCTACCTATCCAGAGACATCCAAAAAAGCTGCGTTAATGTTAAATTGATTTACTTGAAGTTTTTCAAAACGCAAAGAGAAAGTGAGCCATAGGATTACGATACACCACACACTGAATGATGCGGTAATGACAAACTGATGGCGGTTCATTTTTAATGGCCGACCGAAATTTCTAAAATCCTGCTGAAGACAGCAGCTCAGACGCAGTCCCGTAGGGTACACAGAGAGTAAATGACGGATGAGGCAGTGACGCGGGCGGGTGGGAAGACTGGCAGGTCGTGGGATTTCCCGATGGGTCTCCTTACCATCCTCAGGTAGTTCATGAGGCTGGTTCCGTGCTCCCAGATTTTGGATGACTTGCAGGAGAGCTGAGTGGCGCCGACGTTTTGGCTACGGTTCAGTTCCTGCACAGCTGCCACCACCGTGTGCACGGCGTCGAACAGCAGAGCGGATGAAAGCTGGAACACATACAAGACAAATACAGATAATAGAACTCAGTTATAATGCAACTAGCTGAGACCGCCTCTGCGGGAAATATACTTCATACAGAAATGAACATCCAAATTCAATGTTTTCATAATGCAGAAAGATGACATATTATGGCATGTCCAAAACCAACACCACATTGGTGTTATTTCAGATACCATTTAATAGAGACACTGTGAAAATGAACTTAAAACCACATAAGGTTTAAAAGTGTAAGAAAAATATTTTAATTTGTTATTTTAATAACACGGATATCAACATTTGGTTGAATCATTCTCATGTGAGGTCTCTTGTAAAGTTTGTAAAGCATTTGTTTTATATTTAGGGCATGGTTTTTCATAGTCCTGTAAGGGCTCACTACACAATCTTCTTTAATAGACATATAAAATGTTAAATATACTTTTATATATTCTTTAAAGTGCTTCTCCTTGGCCATTTTTTTGGGTATTATTGCTTCTGGCTTGTGCATTTTAATTCACAGAAATTCAACAAAGTTTTTAATTTCCTAAAAACCATGTGTGTTTTTGTCACTTTCCTAACTCCTCTTTACCTCCTTTTCTTTACAAGGAAAACTTTTGTCTTTATGTCACAACCATTACACAAAAGGTGACATCCAAAATGTCATGGTCTTTAAATTTTTCCAGCTTTAGTGGATTCTGAAATGCGGATGTTGTGATGCAACAACACAATAGTTTTAAGAGTGTGGAGATGTGGGAATGTGTCATGTGTGAAATGGAAAGTCAAGAATGTGCTTGGGACTAAAATAGCCGTGTGTGTAAATGTCCCAGCCTCCGTTCCTCTTCATTCAGTGTATCTATTCTGGTCAGATGGAGAGGATGTCCTGCAGAATGACAGCGTGTGTGCGCTGCTTAATCTCTACACACAGAAGACATTCTACTTTAGCTAATGAAGTCCACGGCTTAAACATTCCTCCAGCCGCTGTCTTCCACATCAAGGTTAAGCTAGTTTCTCTCTGCTTTCCTTGCATACGAAACATCTTCACTAGGCCGGTGTACAACGGCTCTGAAACTCACTGTGGGGTTTGGTCCCGTTCTCTCTCTCATCTGTCCGCGAGCCGACGAACTTCCTCCGATTAATTAATGATTAAATCTGATGAAATGGGAAATGCAATCGGAGGTAGTATCTAAAAGCAGCTGGCATTTATTTTTAAAAAGTACTCCTGCAGGATTCATTCAGAATCCAAAAACTTCAATGAATCTGTCAAATTAATTTTTACGACTTGTATCAGTTTGAGAAACGCATTAGTGATCTTTTATGGTTTGTTAATCATTTTAGTTTGATGGAGTATAGACTGAAGTGAGATCAGGGGGAATACATGATAGAAATGTTTCATTTGGAAAGTAAGAGATAAAACAAGGATGACATGAACGCTCAGGATGTGTGTATTCCTTTGAGTGTGTGTGTGATGAATTATAGAACCTCAGCGCTGGTTTCAAGGTAAGCAAGAGGACACGGTTAGCAGGATGAATCAGAATATTAAACTTGGCCCACTTGGAGTACGATCACATGAATGAATTACTAGAGATATGATCTCTTTTTTATTACGATTCTTATTTACACCAATCAATGTGAAGTTGTTTGCAACTCTTTGCTTATTTAAGTCAATTCACAAATACATAACACTAACATAAAAACAAGACAATTAAAAAAATGTATATATACCCACATATATTTTAGATGTAAAAAACTCATTTCTTTTACAAAGTATTGAACAATTACGGTGATACAATTTAAGACTTAACTTAATCTATTTAATCATTTTGAGGATTAAGGTTTTCAAAGAAAAGAGGTAGTTTAAGGAAGAATATTTATACGAATACGCATATATGTTTTCATAAAATGAAGTTTAAAGGAAATTATATGAATGTTTTAGTTTTGGATAGGTCTATAAATAAATATTTAAGCCATTGGGGGTTGAGTTTTTTTTTATCATCATGTAAATACCTCAATGCACAAATATTTATATATAAAATATTAATAAATGTACTGTTTTTTATTTACAAATATGTATTGTATTTATTTAAAAATATTTATTTCTTTGTTGTATATATTTACAAATATTTAATGTATTTATTCACAAATATTTATTCATTTATTTCCTGTATTTATTAACAAATATGAAATGTTTTTTGTATTTTTTTTTAAAATATTTAAATAAACCCAAAATGTTAATAATAAAAATAATACGTATTTTAATAAAATTAGGTTAAAACAACGTTATATAGTTTTGGATAGCAGATAAATATGAACTGTTGGGGGCTCAGGTTTAAGTTCAGGCCATGTCATGAGATATGGCATATACTCAATTTTCCTAATTATAATTTTTTATTTATTTATAGTTTAATTTCTTTATAATAGAAACTCAATATAGCTAATAATAACTTATTCATTAACCCGACTTATTTTCCTTAAGCAAATTTAAAATAAAAAGCATTTCACATTTTATTGAGTTAACAACGTCTAGCCAACAAAAACATATTTATAAGTCTTAAACAAATAATTTTTTGAATAAAGAAGACTATCAACTGTTTCTCAGTGGTTAATTATGATGTTTTTTCTCTTATTTACAATAAATCTTAATTCTTGTTGACTGTAATCTGGCGGTGTATGTCTTTATTCTGTTGCCATCACGAATCAATCAACATTGTTAAGATAAGCTTCCATATATCTGTATATCACTTTCACACTTAATTCATCTGTTTATTGCATAAATTACATCATGTTATAAATACATCACAATTTCTCGATCATCATTTAGGTTTCCAGATCTGTCAGTAAGCCAAAAAACATGAGTTTAACCCCACAAGAGCTTTTAAAATCAAATTTAACCATGTGTGTGTTTTCTCACCGGCGTCCCTGCAAAAGGTGCATGATCGCAGTTCTCCTGCCAGGATCGATTGAGGCTCAGGACAAAGTCTTGAAAGAATGGATGCGTCAAGTTGAAAACCGAAAACCCCACAATGTTTACCCGCTGATCTGCTAAATCGTCCAGTCGCAGCAGAGAGAATTCCTGCAAGAGAGAAGATAAAGCATTAAAGTCAATTTACCGATATGAGGTCTTCCTATCAACCTGCCCACCTCAGGTCCCCTGTCAAATCCAAACAACCTAATGATGCCCACAGGAAGTAAAACAATACCGCCAGGCTCATTAACAAGCAAGAGATTCAATCCAGCCAAAGCTAAAGCTTAGGAGAGCAAATCCCAGCAGCTTTTGTGCTTCAGATCCCATGAGGGACACTTCTAAGATGCTGTGAGAAAAGGTCCACACGTGTAGTAGATCAGCTGAAGGTTAATAGAGATGTCTTTGCTGTTGATGCTGACAGCATTACAGCGGATTGAGGGATAACCATGAGGTTTAAGGATAGAGGAGAGTTATATAAAACAGAAAGAGAAGGGAATGAACAGACTAGAAGTTTAGAGAATCGTACATGATAGAATGAGACTTGCTGATGTAGAGAGCGAGAAGAGAACTGATCACGAGAGTAAATGAGAAGAGAAGAGACTAGATGTGTCTAGAAGAGATGTGAATATTGAGATAAGAAACGAGAAACATAAGAATGAAATATGCAGGTGAACACTGGAGAACGAGATGAAATGAGAAAACATGATCAGTAGAAGATGGAGAAGAAAGGAGACAAGAATATGTCCCCATCAGCTCATAAAAAGTAATAAAAAGAGATTAAATAACCACGAGAGAAAAGATGGAGAAACATATTAAACATAATGTCGCTGTGAGACAAAAGAAACTGTGAAATTACAAGAAATGAGAAAAGGATGTAAAACATGCAGAGAAGTTTTGAAGTGAAAAGAAGAGAGTGAGATCAAAAGACAAGACGAGAGAGGAAGAGACCTAAAGAGAGACAATAAGATCCGATTAGAAATCGATAGTTGCATACGAGAGGAATGACAAGTTAAAATGAGTCTGAAAGTTAAAAGATGAGCAGAAGATGAGACAAAATAAGACATGGCAGGGTGCAAAAAAGACAATAGAGGATTATCAAGAACTAGAAGAGAAAATGATGATAAGAGAAACAAAGAGAAAAGATTAATGGAATGAAGAAAACACACAAACACTAGGAGAAATGAAAAGAGGAAAGATGAGACGAAGAGGAGACGAAACATAACCGGAAATAACTAAAAGAGAAAAGGATGAGAAATGAGACATGGCAACATTCAAAGAAGATAACAAATGAGAGGGAAGAAAAGATTACACGAGATACTACGAGAAGAGACCAAGAGAGTAACATAAGAACATGAGACTAAATGAGACATGGCTGTGTCAGAAAAGTATGAGAAAATAAACATGGCGACATTCTGAGAATTACACGTTGAGAGGGATGAGTAGACTAGACAGGATGAGACCAAGAGAGAAGAGATGAGAAGAACATGAGATGTGTCTGTGGAAAAACAGACGTGAAATAATTGAAACTGCTGAGAAATGAAGAGAAAAAATGAGATGGATGGAGATGAGATGAGAGAAAAGACTGAGCAGGTGAAGAGGTGAAACAGAATAGAAGAGACAAGAGACAAAGTGACGCATGACAATCTTGTAGAAGATACTGGACCATGCAAGAAGTACAAAAAGTGGAAACAAGATAAGAGGAGATGAGAAAACGCGTATAAAGAAATGACAACATGGAACAGGACACAAAAGAGAAGAAGAATGAGTGACTAGTTAACAGAAGTACAGGAAGTGTTTTGAAGCTTGGGAAAGAGAGACAGATTTTCTGTGTCTTGAAAAGCGAGGGTCAGGAGAGGTCAGTGAGTATTCCAGAGATACAGAAGAGCACAACAGTACGTCACATCAAAGACAACACAACTCTGGCCTCTTATCACACACACACACACACACACACACACACACACACACACACACACACACACACACACACACACACACACACACACACACACACACACACACACACACACACACACACACACACACACACACACACACACACACACACACACCACACACACACACACACACACACACACACACACACACACACACACAAAATGTCAGATTTAGGACATCCACCCCGGCCACGAGTTCTGCAAACCACACAGGATTAAAGCTTGTGCCGAGAGGAGGAGAAGAAAAGCAGAGAGCGCTGGGAGAACAGAGACAAAAAACTTTAGCACAGATCCTGAAGGAGACGAAACGCTTCTGTGAAGACTCGAGGGCGACACAGACCTCTCTAAGCAAACACAAGCTACTGTACACACACTTTCATTCACTAAAGGGTGGCAAGTTTTGCTATTTGCCCATCGGTTGCTCTGAGGCCAAACAGAAATCTCAATCTATACACACGGTTAACCATTGCTTCTAAAACCTCTTCCTTTAAAATGTGTAGAATAGACAGGTTCAAAGTGACAACATTAACAAATGCTACACACACACACAAAGAATAGAAACAAGAAGATAGAAACAAGATGGAACAAGAAGCAGAGGACATTAACTAAGGGCTACATGAAATTAGTTTTGTTAATATATCAAAATAAAAGTATTACAAAACATAAAATTATTTAAAAAATAAACAAAATATAACAATAATATTAACTTCATAAAATAGGATTTATTTTCACTGGGACATATTAAAATAATTTTTTAAAATCCAACAGCTCTTTTATTATAACATTTACTAAAATTATTTCGGTCAATTTAATGCAAAAAGTATTTTTTTTCACAATACCATTTTATTAAACACCAAATATTTAGTAAATTCTAATATGAATATTTTCATGAATAAGATTACTTTTACTATTTTTACTTATGCACACAATTTAAACAGTGTATTCTATTAATTTCAAAGCTTTAAAATGTCTTCTTTATTGTATAAAGTTATTTTGTGTTACAAGTAGTAAAAATTAAATGGATTAAATTAATTTTAATCAACTAAAATGCAACTAAGTTTCACAAATCATTCTACATATTTTTTATTCAATAAAATAAATATATAATAAAATGCTAAAATAAATTAATATTAATATTAGTTAAACTATTGACCAATAAGTAAACACATTACATCATATGAAAGCGTCTACACACTGATGAACACTGAAAATAGTATAAAATCACAAACTCTATCATTCAGTATATTAGAAAATAACTTAAGCCAAAGTTTTAGACATCAACTGCTACTCATAATACATTCATAATTGCTTGAACAAACATAAAAATAATCCTTCAACAAAAAATAAATCTAGCAATAAAATATTGTTTCCATCACAGAACTCTCACTCCGCAGCTTTAAACTGGAAATGTAATTAAAGAAAGTAAATAACGTTTGTCATTTCAAACATTTCGTTTGCAAGCAATTTTCAAGAAACATGATGCCCTCTAAGCAATAATTCATTGCAAACATCGATATAAATCAAAGAACTATTTCCCACCGCAGTTCAATCCAATATATATGATGTGCTACACGACTATACAACAGATGCATCTGCTGTTGCACATACACAATAGCACCAATGTACTCCCTTCTGAGAGTGTTTGAACGCCTGACCCCTCCATCGCCCGAGCTCTGTGGTGCAGCTTGACAAACCCAACGGGGACGGACCTGTAATTACTCTCATAGTGCATGTTAATACTTCATTAAAACAGAGACAGAGTAAATGAACCAGTCATTAAGCATCACGCACTACAGGCCGCTCGAGTCGTACCCAACACGCAAGGTCATCGTATATAACATGGCACGCACTGGCGAAACCAAAGGCCAGTTTTTAACCGTTTGGTGGATGTAAGAGGAGAGGGCATGGAGACAGCTGGACCCGGGGGAGAGCAGATGCTCCTGATCTTTGACAGGATGACAGAAGGGAGAGGAAAAGAGTGGACGAGCAGGAGGGGGAACGGAGAAAGAGAGGTGAGATGCTGACAGGATGGCAATGAGCCCCATGACAGACCCTGTCACCTGAAGATCAATCAGAGCAGCAAAACCTGGACCAGATCTCCTGCTCACACACACACGCACGCACGCACGCACACACACACGCACACAAACACACACACACACGAACACTGCTTGTTGTGGCACAGCCAAACACAGCCTGAAATAATGAGCTCCCCAGAGATTTACTACAGTCGGTGTGGTAAAACGGCAGATGAACCGCAGATCCTACACCATCATGCTGGACTCCGCCCCCTTTATTTGTTTGACAGTGTATACAAAACAAAAGTTGACATTCTGAAAACCATTAACGTCAAGCAGAGCGAGAAGAAACTGAATCAAAGAGAACACAAAGTAAACCTCGGCTGAATAACTTTAGGAAGTGAACTTCAGGCCGAGTCCCATCCAGATCATTAAGGGGCTCAATGCTGCGCCCGCCACAAACTGTTGGCACATCTACGCCGGCGATTTGGCTGTTCACTTGCGGGTGTTAATTGATTCTTAGTGTCGTGCGGTGTGATTAAGTGGAAGAGGCCGCTGTTATGATGGTCTGCGAAACATCCTTCACGGTGTCCACCGAGTTGCCAAACGGATGAAAACAAACTTGTCTCCTTTCTCAGAGAACGAGTGTAGTTCACAAAAACATTCATTTAGTGATTTATTCACTGACGAGGCATATTGTCTTCATTAGTTCGTGCTTCCACAAACACACCTGCTCGAGATCACTCATCGGCTCACCAAGTGTTCGCACAGAACGAAAACAACAATTTGCACTAAAATAAGACTAATTCATACACGCTTTCCAAATAGACATAGTCAGAGTATCAATGGTAACACACTAGAGAAAAATAGACAATGAATATTTAGTGCAATGAAGTCCTGTGGACTAAAGGGACTGTTGGCATACGATGAAAGTTGTTCTTAAGCGGCTTACATTTCAATGTTTGTAACACAAGCTATTTGGAAGGATGTGATGTCTGGGGTGTTATGAAGAACCATAAAGTAGCACAAGAATGTATTTGATATTTTTTTTTCTAAATTAGGATATTTAGAAGAATGGGACTTCTGGAATATTTTTCACTACAAAAGTAAAATATATATATATATTGTTTGAACACTAAAAAATGATATTCAGAAGTCAGTGATTTCTAGGGCATCACTGACTACCATTGAAACATAATTTTTTTTTTATTTTTGGATCTGTTAAAAATAAATAAAGATATTCGGGAAAATGTGATTTCTGGGGCATTATGTACTTCCATAGTAGAAAAAAAATTTATATTAAACACAAAGAAGATATTTGAAAGAATGTGCTTTCTGGGTCATCACTTACTCTTATAGAAAACATTATTTAAATATTCTTATATATTTAAAATTATTGACCCCCATAGTTGACTTTAAAAAAATTGTTCTGTTAAAAACATAGACAATATTTGAAAGAATGTGATTTCTGCGGCACAATTTACTACCATAGTAGAAAATATATTTTTAATTCTCGGTTCTGTTAAACACAAAAGAAGATATTTTGACTGTTTTGGGACACCTTGCACCATTATTTTTTGACTACCCCAGAAATCTCAGTTGCTGACATTCTTGCAAATACCTTTTTTTTAGTTTTCAACACAACTGAGAAATGTTTACAGATTTGGGTGAATAAAGCGTGAATCTTTGTAAATAGGGAAGATTTAAGTTCTACACCACTGAAAGAACAGTTTTCTAGGACTTCCCCTACATGATAATGAATAGAATATTGATTCACCTTGTGATAACATCAGCTAAGTAGCTTTTTTACTATCTGAACTAAAGAGGTAATGAATGCAAAGTTGAGCGGGTGCAATAAAAATCCCGGGCTGGAAGTGATTATCTGTAACATTCACACTGTGTTTTTGGACTGTAAAAGTCGTTTTCTGCTCATATTAACATGTGAATTCATGGCACGAATCACAGAAAGGCTTCCCTGCTGACTGCTTATGATTAGAGTTGTTGACAGTGTTGAGTACATAGAGAGCTTTCACCCCCCCCCTCTCTCTCTGGTCTCTCTCTCTCTGATCTCCTCTCTCTCTCTCTCTCTCTCTCTGGTCTCTCTCTCTCTCTCTCTCTGGTCTCTCTCTCTCTCTCTCTCTGGTCTCTCTCTCTCTGATCTCCTCTCTCTCTCTCTCTCTCTGGTCTCTCTCTCTCTCTGGTCTCTCTCTCTCTCTCTCTGCTCTCTCTCTCTCTCTGTCTCTTGTCTCTCTCTCTCTCTCTCTCTCTCTCTGGTCTCTCTCTCTTTCTCCCTCTCCCTCTCCCCTTCTCTCTCTCTCTCTCTCTGGTCTCTCTCTCTCTGATCTCCTCTCTCTCTCTCTCTCTCTGGTCTCTCTCTCTCTCTGGTCTCTCTCTCTCTCTCTCTGGTCTCTCTCTCTCTCTGTCTCTTGTCTCTCTCTCTCTCTCTCTCTCTCTCTGGTCTCTCTCTCT
Organism: Triplophysa yarkandensis; assembly: GCA_033220385.1. Taxonomy (NCBI): domain Eukaryota; kingdom Metazoa; phylum Chordata; class Actinopteri; order Cypriniformes; family Nemacheilidae; genus Triplophysa; species Triplophysa yarkandensis. The sequence continues at coordinate 892,370 of CM065675.1, forward strand.
TTCTCCCTCTCCCTCTCCCCTTCTCTCTCTCTCTCTCTCTCTCTCTCTCTCTCTCTCTCTCTCTCTCTCTCTCTCTCTCTCTCTCTCTCTCTCTCTCTCTCTCTCTCTCTCTCTCTCTCTCTCTCTCTCTCTCTCTCTCTCTCTCTCTCTCTCTCTCTCTCTCTCTTTCTCTCTCTCTCTCTCTCTCTCTGTGGCTAGTGTTATACTGTAAGGACGACTATGTGTGAGACAGTGTTAGACATACCATCTCTACAAATACAAACACACATTTTAACCAATGACAAATATACACCACAACTGAACTTTCTATGAACTTTATAACACCATGCATGAGCCTGTTGGGTTTCCTGCTGATTTTAATAATAAATGTTTTAATTTCTATCAATTACAGTTGCCAATTTTTCTGCAAAATATGAAACAACATCATCTAGATAATATAACCCTGTAATAAAGATCATCTGACTGACTCAATGACCTCACAAAATCGTATAAATACTGCAGGCTTTTCCTGAAAAACAAAACAGCCCCTATCTGAACTTCCTCTGCGCTCCGGCCCTCAACTCCAGCACAGGAAGTGAAATCGCATTGTGTGCGTTAAATTATTCATAAGTTACAAATTAATGACCTCGGATCGTATGAAAATGCTATAAGGGATTGTAATAGAATGCATAAGTGCTATGTCAGCGCACAGAATTATGCTTGTGTACCTGTATATAAATGTTAACGTGTGGGAGGAAATAAAGCGGAAACAAGCGAATCAGTCTCAAATGAAGGAAATAAGAGCTGATGATCATCAGTTAGGAGGTAACAAAAGGCAAAATGAATGTCATGGAAATCTTGTAAAATAAAATAAAATAAAATAAAATACTTAAATCAAACAAAATACAAATATTTAAACTAAACAAAACCAAAACTGAAACTATACTTAATTAAATAATATATATATATATATATAAATATATATATATATATATATATATATATATATATATATATATATATATATATATATATATTATTAATTTTAAGTATTTATTTTAAGTATTTATTTAAGTATTTATTTAAAGTTTTTTTAAGTATCTGAGGGTATTAACTTTGGAGAAACTTTTTTATGAAGGATATGTATCATCATTTTCTTCTCCACTACTCTTAAAAAAAATATACTTAATTTAGGTAGAATTTTTCTTCTTTTAACTCAAAAAACTAAATTAAAATTAAATAAAAATAAAAAAGTAATAGAATTAAAGTAAAAATAGACATGAATAAATAAAAAGTACTTATATATAGTTGAAAAGTATATAGTTGAAAGTAAAAGCACTTCTCTGAATGGCTCCAATCTTGTTTATTGTTGTTATTAAAAGGGTTACATGATGTAAAAAATAAGCTCTTTTCATTTCTTTGTGTTTTCTTCCACAAATACTGCTTAACGGTTGGTAAGAGATGAAAATGTATGTGTTGACCTTTTTCTCTGTAGCTTATTTTTCTATTAGGTTATTATCAACACAACAAATCAAAAAAATGTAAACCGCTTAAAACCTCCATTACATACAATGCACTCATTGAATGTCATATTTATTCATATTGGATAGTATCTTCAAGGATATCTCACACGTCTCTTCATAATTCAGGACCACGGACAGTTCTCAGAACACATGCTTCTTATTCACACATTCCTGCTTTTATTATCATGTGTTGACATGTTTCACGTGAACAGCCGTGAACAACCGCAGTGATATTTAGGTGTTAGAAAAAAAATATGCAAATATAATTTGACAATTTGTCAACAGAAAAGCAACTAATCCGGTACTCAGTTGGTCTCCTCACACAGCGATGGATATCTCTATGCTGGACACATTCATAATCCAAAGGGATCGGTGATTGATCCCGCACAAATCTCTTGTATTGGGCCGTCTCTCCATGAAGCTGGTCCAGCCCTACTTCACCTTTCTCACATATAATGGTCTGTCTTACATGCCGTCCAACACCTGAGATTAAATCGCAGCTGGAAGAAACGTCCATCTCACACCATCCTTATGACACAGACATGAAGCTTTCTCAACTTCACAGATCTCAGAAGAGTACACCATGCACAAGAAAGAGTGGAGTGTGCAGTTTTACATCTTAAATCTTATATCCGGTCATGTGCGAAACGTACACATTCATCCAAAATCAATGTACATTTATGAAAGCAGAACATTGTGATAAAAAGTGTACAGTCAGCAGGTCAAACCCAGGAAATAAAGTTGAAGTAAGAACATGTATTACATGGATATGAATCTTTGATTATGACCAGTTTTTTGATTTTATTGAGCATCCTTGAGCTCCTAGCAATCTATAAAAAGTCTAACGCATATTTGATCTCACACTGAAGTCCTTCATGGCCATTCTTCGTGAAGCTGGTAGCTTGAACTTTCTCGAATCACATGAGAGAAAAACCGTCAATCGCTCAAGGTGAAGATGGGGATACCAGCATCACTTGCAAGTTTAATGAAATCAATACGACTGGTGGCAAAGATCAGGCGACACCTCGAGCTTTTCCAGCCCAAGAAATTAAAAGCAAGAGCGATCTTTGGCTGAGACAAATCCCTGGATTGTATAATTAGCATGTGTGGAGAACAAGGTCTCGTGAACCGATGATAATTATAAAACAAGAGAGCTGTATATCATCAGCTTATTGCCTGAGGGACGTTTATGAACATTTTCCAGAAAGGATAGATGTAGTCCACACATATCTGCCGGCATCAGGGACTGGCAGCGAGCGCTATCAGCTCAATACATTTGTCAACAGGGAGTAATCAAAGCCACAGAGGAAGTATGACGGCAATCAAACTCACAGAAACTAATCAATATGCAACAAGGCTTATGACAAGCAAACAAAGTCAAGCTTTAGAAAGGAAATTTGCGAAATACAAGCACTATTTTTAGCAAATGTCTAAATACTCTGGGATTCAGAAATCCACACTGACTAAATGTTATTCAGCTCTGAAAGGCCGGTGAGGATTTCGGAAAATCAAAACAGAGAAATATTCCCCGTAAAATGAATCTTGAATATAAGTTTCTGCATTAAGTGACTGTCAAGTATTACAAGCTTACAAACTTCCCCTGCGGTCGATTATTTTCCATTGTTAAAGAACAGGTGTTGGGATGTCCCAAAAATAAATCTCATACCAGTTGTGATGTTGCCAATTTCAACTTAAGACAAGATGCAAAGCCGACAGTGCGCAATTAACAAAGTTATTGTCTAAAATCTAGTCTCGACACAGAAGAGGAGGGGAATAAAAAATGACCGAACCATTCGAGAATCAGAGGTGATATTAAATTAATATTATTTTCCACTTGGACCAACATCTGAAACAATCTAAACTTAATCATAAAATACCTTCGCCTTTAAAATTAAAATGACATTTTTAAAATGTAACAAACAGGGTTAGATGAGTTGATGCAATTGGCTAGGGGTTTGTGATGTCACTAACCTTCGCAGCTCTTAATTTCAAGACTTTGGTGAAATATTTATACTGTGTTCAAAGCAGACGCGATTTTCAGAAGTTTATGGCATACTAATCAATTGAATTAAACAAATAGACACGAGCTTGTGTCTGCGCTTTGCTGTGAACAAGTTTTTCCAAAGAGTAATAGCAACTGTTAAAGGAGATTGTTCGCGATAAGTGTGAACACGGCGTTATGGAGAAATTATACATTTGTGCATGGTTTGTCAGAAAACAACATTAAAAACTTGATTTTCTGCACAGGTTGTTTTTAAGCGTATAGGCCTTCATCTTTCTGATCACGTCCTTATATAGTCTCTTACAGCAAATCATTCATTACACACTCTATTGAGTGCTGAGCTTTAGATCCAAACACCTGAATAATGATTTGTGTGTACTGACTTCACCTCCATAACTCAAACAAACAATTTCCCTCAGACATCCATGTGGTGTGAATGTGATGACTTTAATGTGTTCGGGTCATTTCACTCGTTGGAGCCCGAGTGGGCGTAACCGGGCGTAAATGATGCTGGCAGTCATAAACACAACTTGATCGTGCCGTGAACTGCTTTTTATGACCTGATTAGACTGTAAATGAGGTCACAGAATAAAGGGATGGTGTGTTGCACCAGTGGACTTCCCAGTGTGAAACAAGTGCATGTGTTCGAGAGATGACTCAACTCACAGTACTGGTGAGAAATGAGAATACAAAATCCAGCGTGTGTATGTGGGTGGAAATATTGTAGAAATTTGAGTTCAATCTCTGTGTTTGACTTTATTCTGAATTTTTGTCATTTCAATGTTTGTTGAATTCAAAAAAGCAAATCTCAAGAAAGGTGTAAGATTATCTAATATGGTTGTGGAAGGCTAGAGAATGTCAAGACACAAGAAAGAGAAAATCTTATTAAACACGGATCTGAACTTGTTGAGTTTTCTGCAAACATTGCACCCTTTTAGTAAATTTGAACAGTTTGCCATTTTATTGTACAATAACAATATTTTTAGGTTTTTAGTAGCTTTTAGAATGAAAAAAATTGTCAAAATTGACAAAATGTAATTAATTAATTAATTCTGCAAATTTTCAGATTTTTTAATTTCTAAAATAATCACAAAAAATTACAAATATCTAACAAAACGTAAAGTTAAATGATCAAATTTTCTGTATCTGGATAAATAAATCTATAATTTTTACATAAAATACCTGTACTTATTTAATTGATAAATAATTTACAAATAATGATAATTATGTAAATAATTTAAGTTTTAAAGTTTAGTTAAATTATTTTTATAGAGATTGTATTGTGTAAAATAGACAATTTTTTCAAATTACTACTGCAAAATCCTGGAGAAACTGTCAAAATAGTACATTCAGTAAAAACGGTCTTATTTCAGTCTTGTGAATATGAAGATCTTGCATCTGCATGTGACTCTGATCTCAGCTCGAAGCGTAGAGCATATCAATGTGGTGGAGACATTAAACAGAAAGAACGAAACAAATGTAAAGGGAGAAGGAGAAGCACAGCGGCGAGCGAAGACTGGCATAATCTGCGGAGAACCAACGAACATCAGCTGTTGAAATGACACAACCTTCGAATGACATCAGAGCTTCCCATCGGCTCGTGCAGCAGAGCTGTGCCACTCAGCTCATATGATTTATTTAATCTGAGCGAACAGTTTGGAACTTAGAAGAACAAATCACTTTGATGGAATTCGTTGAAAAAGGTAAGAAAAAAGGGTAAGATAGGCCAAGGAGACATATGCAGATGATATTAACGCTGAATGAAATGTTCGTAGGGCCGCCCTAAACATAAATCCTCTAGATATGAATCTATTCAGCTCTCTCAAACCCTTTTTCTGGCTAAATATCAATTGATAAACGCTGTATTTATGCCCACTCAGATCACAAGAGTGCTCGACGTTACGTATCGGAGGAACTCCGAGGGCCATTGTAAACGGAAAACCTCTCCTGTGATCACGTCTAATTCAGACGGCGCTCTTCTCCGAACCAAGCGATTGTTTCTTGATTATTCATGACCTTCTCGTCTATAAGGCCTTCCCTGCAGGTGATTCTCCGAATTAATGTTTCGCAGAACACATGGTCTGTCTCAGAAGCCCGTATCGGGCAAATCTGGTGAAGATGGATTTGTAAGGAACAAATTCATTTGTCCCCGGAGGCCCGCGAGCATCTCTCGGCGATCCGTTTAATGATGGCCAAATGACAAGCGTAATTGCTCATTAGTCTCTGCGGGCCTACTTCACGCAAGCGCGTTCACGTATCCATTTGGTTTCCGGCCTTGCGTGGGAATCCCGGCTTTAGATGATTTTTAATCGTAACCCAACGTTGATCGAGACACAGTAACAGCTCTTTCCTGCTGAAAAGAGGTAAGTAAGCTAATGCCGTGGAGGAGAAACGAGTAGATTTCTTTGCCAGGTCAGCTGAACATCTCTCTCCTTTCCGCTAAGGACGGAGCTGAATTATGGGGTAAATAGCACCCATGGACTGGAGTAATGGGAGAGGACGGACCTAAACCGGCCTGTCTCTCTTCATTTCCTCTCCATCAGCGACCGCCGGCGATCCGACTGCGATGGGGCTTACCACTGACCCTTTCTAAGACCCAAATAATTCCCCGCCTCTGTCTCGGTCAGCACTCTCAGACACTTGAAACGAGGCTATTTATGCGCCGGGAGATCACAGCGCATGAATAAATGAAGAATGACAGATGCTTACACGCACAAACATCTGACAACATGTCACGGTGCCGACTTCCCAGTTACTCTTATCGTATTACTGTTGAGCTAATTATAGTTTTTACCTTTTCTCAACACAAAAAACAGGTTCACAAAGCACTCTGACAGTAAAGGAAAAATTGCAGAGCAGCGAACAGCCAAACGTGGGAGAAACCACCAACCACTTCATCAAAATGATGTACAGTTTTAAGAAATGTACATATTACCCTCAGTTAGGAAAGACCTGACTTAAAACAGATTTTTCGGCATATTTAGTAGTTACTTTTTTCAAACGAAAGCCAGCTGTTGGTTGGAAATGTGAAAAGCTTGTTGCGACGAAAGTAAGCCAGTTTTAAATGAATGATAGTATTTAATAGTCTCTTATGAGTTAATTCATTAGTCAATCAATTTAATTGTGATGTATTTAGTCTATTATTACTGAGCAGATATACATCTCTCACATCTACATCTAGGGATTTTGTTGTATAGCAAAACATTGTTTTATCCTTATAGAAGAATTTCCCCTAAAAATGAAAGTCTGTTATTATATACTCACTCTTATGTTATTTAAAATCTGTATGACTATTTCCTATGAGAAACATTAAAGAAGATAATTTGAATAATTTACAGAAAAACGAATGCAAGTCATGAGTTATCTCCATTGTTCGATTAACAAAACATCCTGCTTAATATGTTTATTTTTAAATTTGAATGACTTACTTTCCTTTGTAGAACACAAAATAAGATTTTTCGAACGATGTTGCTTACTGAACAACAGTGACATCCAAAAACCTAAATGAGTCTATAAGCACCACCATTGTTCAGTTATCGATATTCTTCAAAATATGTTTGTTTTTTGACAGATCAAAAAGGTCATCTAAAATAAATGACTGTTATTGTTTACTCACTCATGTCATTTAAAACCTGTATGGATATCTTTATTTTGCAGAACACAAAAGAAGATATTTTGAAGAATGTAGCTCACCAAACTAGAAAAAATCAATGCAGGTCAATGCAGATATCTTAATTATTTTTAGGTGAACTGTCCTTCAAGAGTGAGAAGCTAAAAGATGATAGACTTATAATTTTTAAGTAAACGTAACTCAACCTTTGACAACACTATACACGCTACGCTTTGAATGACAAGATGCATGCCACTGTTGTCTGTTCCCTGCCGGCAACAAATGATGAAAACAAATGACACAAGCGAATGGCATGACGGCCCATTCATCAGTGTCGTGAGAAGCTGGACCTCATGAGGAAGCGACCAGTGATGACAGAACTCCACAGAAAGACTTCTGATGGGTGATGCTGACCAACTCTTCATTCATTTAGCGTCCTTACACAAACACAGTGTGTCTCTGTATTGTCGATGGTCTGATCTCTAGTCCCTTATGACTCCGGCTCAGTCTGTTACCTTATGTCCCTTGATTTACCTCTGAACAAGAGCCAGAGCTTTGAAGGATTCAATAGACTCTGTAACAATGGCTCCGGCTGTTTACAAACCATGACAAAGCCTCTCCTTCTGTACATACACAACAAAGTTATTGGTGAATGCTGGCTAAAGCTTTAACAATTTAAATGGCTGACCAAATGGAAACATGATGAATTCGGAGTCTTCCCTTTATCATAAGAAATACATAAAACTATATTTTTCATATGTTGTTCATATAGACATTGTTACATATAGACAGTGTTACAAAAATGACAAAAATTCAAGCATGGACGTCTTTCTTTTTCGTATTTTGAGCAAATTCAATCTAATCTTTTCATTTTGGAAATCTCCAATTCAAAGATTCGTCTCTTATTAAAAAAAGTTAAGCATTTTTGAAACGGATGGACTGGTTAAAAAAACAACACAACAAATGTTTTTATAGTTATCAATACTAAAAATTTATCTCATGGTGAGACATTAAAAAGAAGGTTCATAAAATAAAAAGAGAAAAGTTTTATACATTCAAGACAAAGTGTGACACCACTGTAGATAAAAATAAGATGATTATATGAGATAAAACAAAGTGATTTAGGAACTTTAGTAATCACACAATTTCCATAATTAGATTTGTGTTTTTCTACTATCGTAGTCAACTCTAAAATGTAAAAAAAATATGAAATAAAGCGAAAGTAAATGACCTTAAACGTACAGTATGTTTGAACAGTAGTGTGAGTTTAAATGGAATAAAAATCTCTGGTGAAAAGAGATAGCGGGAATATTTTCACTGATAGCATTGTTTATTTGCATACGCGGTCTGTGTTGTTTTAGAGTCTGGTTTACTAAAGGAATTATGCAAATCAAGAAACGGCACAAACACGTTGTTATTTCACATTATGAAATCTGGTTCTCGATGTTTGGTTTTGGAAAATGCAGCAGAAAATCTGGCATTGATATAACACTGACATCCAAACACCTGCGTTGTGTGATAGCCAATCAGAAAGCGCACAATAATTAGAAGCAGAGAGTATATAAGAAACCCATTTTTAAACCCCACAAAACACTGCAAAGGGATCAGAAAGTCCGTCCTTTTATGATGATTGACAAGGAAAATGACTCGCGCTCAAGTTGTTGCAAACCTAAAAATGTTTTGTTTTTGATGAACATAATATATTTTGAAGAATGTCAGCAAGTGAGATTTCTAGGGGCAACTTTGCCTTCCATAATAAAAGAAATATTATTTAAAATGTTGTCTTCTTTCAACACACAAAAAGATTTTGGATAAATGTTGGGAAACAGTGTTTTGGGTCACCTTTCACAAGTATTGAATTTTTTTCCTATGGTTTTTAAAAGTGCCAGAGAAATCACGGGTCAGTCGTGGTATGGTGGTTTGAGAGCTGGACTTGCAAGAAGAAGGTTGTGGGTTCGCATCCCAGTGTCAGCAGACAATGACTGAAGTGTTCTTGAGCGAGACGTCTAACCCCTGTTTACTCTACAGTGATGATTTACAAGTGCATAAAACTTTAAATCACTTTGGATAAAAGCGTCTGCTAAAAGAAAAAATGTAAACGTCAATCTCAGTTGCTGACATTTTTTTATAAATATCTCTCCTTGTGTTCTGGAGTACAAAGACATGTGTCGGGTTTGGAACAACATGAGGTTGAGTAATTTATGACAGAATGTTCATTTTTGGATGTATCCCTTCTCAGCAGCTTTCAGTAAGTGCCATACTTCACAGAATATTAACACTATTAGTTTAGTTTTTAGCAGGCTACAAATTATTGAAGTACATGATTACAAGTCCAGGGCAGAGAAAAGAATGAAGTGCTCTATATAATCGTCTCCTTTATAATTCCAGCACAAAGCAGAGCTAAATTTTCTCTCTTTCCTCAATTTTTGTGGTTAATACACAATCAATCCGAACCCCAGGTTCCTAATGTCTTCTCCATAAGGAAGCTGATAATTACTCCTGTGAGCTCTGTCTGCGGGACCGTCATCATCTTTTCATTTATCTCACGGCATAAAATATTCGGGATCTGAAACATGAGATAAATTCACGCACATCTGTGCCATGTGCTTCAACAGCTGCAACCGGAATATATCAAGTGTTGCGTGGAAAACCTCGATTTCAGACTTTACTTAAATAAAAGACTGACCCATCGCGAAACGGCATCGTTCACATATACGGGTCTCACCATCACGCCTCTTTTATTTAAGTGTAGCACAAAGGCTTCATCTTGGGGTGACAGTCAAACACAGATGTGGAAAATCTGCCGAAATCACAAAGCACCAGTCCTTCAACTGCTCTGAACGTCTGACAGTCACAAACACAGAGAATACATCCAGTAATTACAGCAAAGTGTCTTCACTCCTTTCCTTTCATTATCACAATTAACCTACTGAACCTGATTTCTGGCGGAGGGGCGAAGGATGTTGTATTAAATTACAGGGATGTAACTGGTCCTCTGTAATAATGAGGATGAGAGTGAAATCGGCGCGCTACTTCTGAAAAGGACGTTTCTGAAGAAGCCACCGCATAGAATATTTTTCATATATTTTTTACATTTAATTAACTACATTATATTTCTGTAAGAGGAACAATAAAGCAATACATCATTTCAAGAATATGAGAAGTGCTATAACAAGATTTTAAAATGATGGAACACAACAAGTTTATTGTGTAAATGTAGTAATTTTGGAATGACGTGATAGAACTGTGCAAAAAAAAGACAAAGACTACAAAATACAAAATACGATGCATTGGAGAGTCAATCTACTTCATAACGCCACATTAAAGGAAGCCATCTTTTAAACTAAAAATGCACGAATGATGCGACGCAAATGATGCAAATTGAACTGAGCGATTAGTGTGAACTCACAATATCTTACGTCCAACGTGAAAAGCTAAAAATGTACGCGACGCTTCGATACGTGAAAACACATTTATGCACATCGTTCAGGCAAATAATAAATTCGACGGGTAATAGGAAGAGATGAATGCCATGCCTGCTTTTTTAATGTAAAGGAACTAGATGTCATCATATTATTCAAAATAAGTACATCAAACAACTGTTTAATATAGTAAATATTTAAAAGTGTTTGATGTGGTCATTAAAAGTACGATTGACCATTCACGTACCGTACATAAGCTATACATCTACACGTTGCATCAAGAAAGAAAACCGCCAACCATGGGGCTTGCCAAGATGGCAGCTGTTTGAACTGAATTCTGCATATATGTCTCTTAATAAATGATAGTGAAAGGAAGGTGCTCTATAGGAAAATATCTGGACAGTTTCCTTCAAAATGATTCACGAGCTGCAGGTGAGTAAGCTGATTTACATTTTCTTCAAGAGAAACACTGCCGTTGCTTTTATGTACAGAAACAATATATCAGAGTCGAGATCCCACAGGGACTTGAATTATTCCCTTGAAAGACAGATTCAGGTGTGATGACCGAGATGTAAAGCCACATGTGGGTGGGATGTTTTGCCGTCCGCATCGCGGCTTGATGGCAAAATTGTTTTCGAAATCGCTCCGCCCCCAGCCTGGCCATAAATTGGATGGGATTATCGGCAAACTGATTTAATCTCTTAAAGTGCCCAAAGCCATCTCTACTTCTAAAGAGGCCAAGACATCCATCTATCTATTAAACCCTGGACTTTAAAATGACCCTTCTGTCTGCACTTCACGCCGCACACAGATGATTGGTAATAGAGTTTGGCCTCTTATAGGCACGACTCTTCTGAGACATCCATAACATCTCATTCTTTCTAATGGTGGAGCTCGGCTGACGCATGACGTGCATCGATTCCGGAAATCTGCGACGCTTCAGGGACATGAGCTGTAAATGTCATGAGTAACACAGCGAAATTACATCACGACGGCTGAGATCGTCTGACGATACCAGCAGAACATTCACACAACATTAGAAGCTATTCTAAGCTGTGTCAAAACATTCAGCAGATAAGGACAAACATGATAAATCACAGATAGTATCTTTAAATGTCCGCGATGTGATTGTTTTCTTCATATTGAGTGCTGTGTTCAATTAGATGTACATTAAATGTTTAACCAGAAATCTATATCAAAAACATATTACATCATGATGTATATTGATAATGTCTTTTTTGCTATCGAATGCCAAAAAGATCGTCGGACATTTATTGACAGTAACTGAAATATGTCTTGGAAGAAAGAGTTCATGCAGAGGTCTGATCCATCATCGAGTCAGTCTGAGATTTCATCAAGAGAAACTAAAAAAAACCAAGACAGCATAAATTTTTAAGAACTGTGGCAACATCTTAGATTCTTGGAACAAACTATCCAGAAACATCTCAATGTGGAGACTCTACTAATGTGTTTTATAACCTTTTCATGCTCAAATATTGGCTTTATTTGTTAAAATATTCTTGGCAAAGGAGGTTCGAAAATCTATTTTGATATTTCCTGCTTACACTCCTATCCAAAGGATTTAAATCACATGCTGAAAAACTTTTACATCTAATGTGCCCAAGTCTAATAACATTTTGTATCTTAGGCAAATATTCAGTAACAGTCAAGTTTGTAATCGCTTAATTAAAATATATTGAATAATCTTATAAAACTATACTTCCATGCTAATATTATGCTTGAATCATCTACATCATAAATGTTTTAAATGAATTTATAATTTATGACTGGTACTGCATTTATTCGGGCTATAAAATGCTTAATCACTTCCAGAAGAAATGTTTGGACTTATCTATGTTTGTGTATTATAAATGTTGCTGTTATAAACACATACACATAGATGTATATATTTAGGTTAAATATTAAAAAAATTAACATATATGTGTTTAAATAAATATACACATTGATTTATGTTTATAAATAAAATGTTAAATATTTCAGAAATATATCTATATAATTCAATTATTGGTGAATATAAAACATACATAATGATAAAAACAAAAATAAATGTATCATAATATATATTCACATGTTGGTGACTATGAAAATCTTATAAATAGAAAATTCTCATGCACGGTACAAAGTCATTTATATTACTCAACTAATCGTTTTACAGCCTTAATACATATACATTTATTTTAATTGCTAATGCAATCTTTTACATTGTGTTTTTAATGAAAAACAGTTGTAGCTTCAATTTAACTGTGAGCGGCCCCTCTCCTCCATTAAATACAGTTTCAGGTTTTGGAACCCTCTGAGCACACACACGAAATATGGGACACGGGCCTTCTGGCACAAAAAGGACTTGGCATCCGAGAAGTAACAACTAGAAAAATCCACCTCCACACACACACACACATGCGCGAACACGCACGCACGCACGCACGCACGCACCCACAGACAGACACACATTCACACACACAAGCACACAAGCACACAAACACACAGACAATTGAGTCTAATAATGATTCTCTGTACCTGCTCCACAGAGTGTTTCATTCCTCTCCAGAGCGTTGCCAGACCTCTCTGACTCATTTACTGATTACCAGCTTTCTGACGGATGCTGTGTGCTTTTGACAGGCCTTTCTCAAGCTGTGATAATGGCGTAATGAAACGCCAGCGTAAGGGTGCGAGAGTGATGCCGCGTTGGCGTGCAGGACGCTTGAATGAGGAGAGACTAAATAGAGTGAAGAAATGTGCAGTGTGAAAATGAAGTGGATCCTTTAAATGAGCTTAAAGCGTGTGTGCTGAAGTGTGTCCCTTTGACTGATCTGAATTTAAAACGCTTTTGGATCAAACGTCTTGTAAAAGAGGTGAATTTTCTACAGGTCTTTTAGGTGGAGATCCGAGCGTACCCATCATGTTGGGCCAGTCTGTGCATTAAGCCGTCTCCAAACTCACTGCTCTCAGATGTGAAAGGCTCCGTTTACTTGTGGTTTATCTTATTCAGAGCTCTCTGATCTAATAAAATCGCAAGATGAAATACGAGCAACTGGGTGGGCGTCTTACTGGAATACACTGTTATGTATCTTCAGACGATCAATTTAAAAATCATAACAGTGTGGATCTTGTAACATGAAAATAATCTTATTAGTATCTTATTTATCTCCTCTCGGATATCAAATTAAAAAGTGCCTCTGTAAGGGCAAACTGGCAACAATTTTGCAAACAGGCTGTCATGTAACACCTTATTTTTACATGAAAGATCTTTTCATTTCAAACTTATATGACTTTCTTCCTATTGCATTACACAAATGAAGATATTTTGAAGAATGGGGTAAACGGCACCTATTGCAATGGTTATGTGTCTATACAATAGATGTTAATAAGTTTTGGTTACGGACATTCTTCCAAATATCTTGTTTTGTGTTTTGCAAAAGAAAGGCGTACCGGTTTCAAATGGCACATAAATAAAGGTGGACCAAGAGTGATTTATTTTGTTGGGATGAACCACTCAAAACCTGATACATCGTCATTGGCAAACTTTACAAAAGTGTATTCATCACTTAATTTCTTTGAGCTATTATTTTTTCTGAAATAATCAACACCTTGTTCACATTGATAGCAGTTCGAAAGTTACAGATTAAACATGTAAAAACATTTCTTTGAATAAGGTTTTAAAGGTATTGCAGGAATCAAAAAATTAAAATTAAGCAGTTTTAAATAAAATTTGTCGTTAACTTATGTAAAATAGCTTATGTACTAACAGAGATGGTGATGGAAAGACTGCTTTATTGAAAACAACAATGTCAATTGTAGTTGCAATACCAAATATAATCAAAGTAAATGTTCACAATTGACATCCATATGAGAACATGACATCACAATCTTAATAAAAACCACCAATAGGAAAGAAAGAAGAACTGTTTTTTTCTCCAGAAATGTGATAAACAACAGAGTGAGAGTTGTTCTCGATCTCAAAATCTGCCGCATGCTTTCTTCATCGTACAAAGTCTTCAGTCAAAAGTCAACCTGTCACCATGACAACAACACAATGCATCTATTTTTCACAAAAGAGCATCAAGCTGAAATCTTCTTACCAGTGAAGTCAGAATGTAGGTATAGTACACAGACAGCATCCCCAGCTCTGATGCCTGAAAGAGAAAAAAGAGAGAGAAAGAGAGAGAAACATAAATGCTATGCAAGGATAATTTAGACGCGCTTCCATTCAGAAGCAAAAGTCAAGGTTTGTTAAACCAGTTCAGATGGGTAAAACTAACAAAAGGTGGACAACATCCCCCCTGTCATTGCCGTTCTATTTATCAAGTCTGTTCTGTCTCCACGGAAACCGTGCGGCAAATACAACATGTCAATCAAATGTCAGGGGTAAATGCTTTCAACAATAATTTTAATAGAAACCGGAGAAAACAGAATAAAAATAAGAGTTCGCTAGAGAGACTTTCTTTGACAGAGCAACATGTTTCACAATGAATTAATAAACCTAACCCACATAATCTCTTTCTCGAGAACGTTCTCCATAAATGCTCTTTTCATTAACCTTGCGGCCGTGATCAATAACATTCTCAATATCAGCACACACAGAAAGACACATTTCATGTTACTAGGCTAAAAATGTGTCCTCCATTCATTTTCTACTGACATTATTAATGGTCTCACGGTTTTGGTAGAACCGCGAGACCGTGAAAAAGTGCTTCTTTGTGACCTGCGGGACACGTACAACTTAAGTGACAGAGCATCATTTCTTCTGGCCTAAAAACTGCTGATGCTTGCGGAAGTAGCAGGTCAAAACTTCCCAAAATGTTCCTGTATTTGAATGCATGAGTCGTCCCGATACGGTGTTCCCGGGCACCCGCTTTCCCTGGGTAGAAGTCGTGATAGAGAGTCTCATATTCCTTTTCCGTTCCTATTACCCCATAATGCCCATCTGTGTTCCATTTGACCAGTGTTGTGTTAAAGTGAGCGAGAGGGAGAATGGACCGCAGGAGCTTTGGTTTTTCCGGGTTATGATGATTTTGTCCTTGCGTGGTGTATTTTATAATGAAAGATTTTCCTTGCAATTGGCCATGTAATTGAATCCTTTAAGTCAAGCTGGTGTGAGATCTGTGCCGTGTGAACATTGGCAAACACATCCGGCGTGCTTTACACTCGTTGCTCAAAAGCTGAACAACTTCCAACTTTCCACTGCTTTGCAACATGCTTCCAAATAGAACGAGAGAGCGGTAGAAAGAGAGAGAGAGAGAGGGAGAGAGAGAGAGAGAGAGAGAGAGAGAGAGAGAGAGAGAGAGAGAGAGAGAGAGAAGGAGAGAGAGAGCAGAGAGAGACAGAGAGAAAGAGGGAGAGGGAGGGAGAGAGAGAGAGAGGGAGAGAGAGAGAGAGAGAGAGAGAGAGAGAGAGGGAGAGAGAGAGAGAGAGAGAGAGGGAGAGAGAGAGAGAGCAGAGAGAGAGGGAGAGAGAGAGCAGAGAGAGACAGAGAGGAATAGGGAGAGGGAGGGAGAGAGAGAGAGAGAGGGAGAGAGAGAGAGAGAGAGAGAGAGAGGGAGAGAGAGAGAGAGAGAGAGAGAAAGAGGGAGAGGGAGGGAGAGAGAGAGAGAGAGAGAGAGAGAGAGAGAGAGAGAGAGAGAGAGAGAGAGAGAGAGAGAGAGAGAGAGAGAGAGAGAGAGAGAGAGAGATTGGGTTGGAGGTGTATATGGAAAGCAGTACGGGTGACAAACTGATGAGGATCCCGCTGTGAACCTCACAATCCACCAATGAAGTAGTGCTGTACTTGTCCCGGTGTCTCCATGGCAACAGGAATGGCCTCCGATGGCCATCACACACTTTGATTAAGGCGAAATGGAGTAAATACGGTAAAAAATGAGGTTGAGAACCTGCAGATTGTTGAGATCCAAACTTACTGGATCATATCGAATCAGATCCGAGATGGAAAATAATAAGGGATGAGAGGAGACGACCGGATGAGATAAGACCCGACTAGACGAATCAACCCAGAGAGAGATGAGGAGAGACAACACAAGAGAGCAGATGATGAGATATGACAAGATGAAATAGAAGAGATGAGTCAAAACTTCACTGGACAGAGACAAATCGAGAAGAGAAGAAGAAGAAAACAGCTGCTGGAAGTTAAGGACATGATGACATTTGACCCCTCTATAAACAATTTCCCACGAGCAACAATAAAATCTCTCTTTTTAGTTAAGGCTGTCAAAACCATTCATCGCAACCACAGTAAAAGTTTGTATACGTAAGTTATGTCTGTGTTTTCTGAATAGTAACATCTTACTGATAAACACAAATACATGTTTTTTCTATTAGAAATTCCTTAGATGCATTTTGGAGTGTTAATAATTAAAAAAAACTATAAACTTTATTATATCGGATATAATTTAAAATATATATATTTGCATGTATGAATACAAAATACATTATGTAAACAATATAAATGCTTTATATAAACATAAACTTTTATTTGGAGTTGATTCATTCTGTTGACAGCCCTAATTCATGTTAAAGCCTTCAGAAGTGTGTATGTATATCCCTTCACATATTCTTTAAATCCTTAAAACTCCAATATTCTTTTTATTACTATATACTCATATGGTTGTGTTTGTCTGGGGTTCTGTAAATGTTAAACCAAAGTTTTTTCTTCAGATTTCTTCAACAATATTCATGTTTATATATGTTGTCAAAGTCATCTTATCTTAAACTAAATATGCATTCTTAAAAAATATCAGTCAATAAATCAATCAAAAAGCTTAAAGGAACAGTTAACCCAAAAATAAAACTGTCATCCTTTTCTAACCCTCCAAATCCGTATACAATTATTTGTTATGCTGAATATAATTGAACACATTTTAATTTTGTGTTCTAGTCATATTGGCAAAAACAAGTTTATTAAAATATGTTTGTGTGTATTTATCTCAACCCAAAACATAAGCGTACTTGAAATTTAATACAATTCTCGTTAGAAGGATCCTTAATGAAAGGTCAATTATATGTAAAAGTATACTTCATTTAGCCAGAACACTAATATTAATGTACAAGAAATGTACATACTAGTTTATTAAGAGAGCTCGGGACAAAATTGGCCCACTTTCTAGCTTATAATAGTATACTTTTCTATTTTTGGTTATAGTATTCTAGTATACAAATACCCACTAAAATAAACACATTTTCTTAAAGGCAAAAGTGAATGGATTCATAACAACCAAAGGTAAACAAATAGTGAAAAACATCTTCATTTTTTGATGAATTGTTGCTGAATATTTTTTTCACTTAAAACCAAAAAGTCTTCTTAGTTACCTTCGCATAATGACATTTACACTTAATTATCAAAGAACAAGACCAAATTATGAATATGATTAGACGTGTGTTTACCCTCTCCAGAATTATGTGAGACATGGTGGCGTTGGCATCCACTATGATGGTGGCAGTCTTGTCATCGCGGATCTCCTTGAGGAGTGGGGTGGGATCCTGGCTGTCATCCAGCATGCGAACTGAGAGGGTTTCCTTGGAGATGAGAAACTGTCGCAGTAACACCTCCAGATTTAATAGGCCTGTTGAAAAGAGACACACATACGAAACACTTCAGAGTCCTGACTTACATCACCTTCTCCAAAACGCATTTCTACTTTTCATGACAATCGTGAACCCACATCAATGTATTTTTTAAACTAGAGCAGATTTCTTGTTTATGCTAATGTAATGTGATAATATTTACAAATTACTGTAAAACTGCCAATAATAGCTGGTTTTAACAATGCTATTTTCAATGATAATCACAATCCGTTTTTAATCTCACTTTATGAAGCTCAGGGGAATAAAAGAAGCCCATAATACAGAACACAGCAGTTGTGTATTATAACTGAATGTGCCATTACTTCCTTTTCATTTTCATCTTTAAATAGAAAAGGCTTTACATGCTGACTGCACACATAACAGGGTTGTTGTCATTGGTCACGGCTGTCGTTTTCTATTCCTGTCGTGTTGCTCAGCAGATATTTTATTAACCGTAAGCTTTCGTTTTCAGTAGTTTGCATGCTGTACACCGGATGCAATTTCACATTTAGTGCACTACATTAAACGTAGAGCAAGTATCGTAAAGTAAGACGCAATCCTACGGGTATGACAAGCACATTCTACTTCCTAACTTACCTCCTGAAGAATCTACATTTACCAAATGCTTTACCCTATTGTCAGAGCTAAAAGGTTAGTTGTGTTTTATAACGTTAGGGTTGTTGAATGTTTTGGGAACCAGAAACTAGTGTTGTAGTCAAGACCACCTAAACCGAGACTAAGACAAGAGGGTGTCGAGACCAAGACAAGACCAAGACTAGAGGGTGTTGAGACCTCAACAAGACAGAGATTTGAGGGTATCCACACCAGGACAATACTAAGAAAAGAGGGTGTTAAGTCCAAGACAAGACCAAGACTAGCGTTGTAGAGAGCAAGATAAGACCAAGACTCGAGGGTGTCAAGACAAAGAAAAGACTAAGGCTATAGGGTGTCAAAACAAAGACAAGACCAAGACTAGTGGGTGTTGAGACCAAGACTAGCGGTGTAAAGAGCAAGACAAAACCAAGACTAGAGGTGCAGAAAAAGATAAGACCAAGAAAAGAGGTTGTTGAGACCAAGACAACACCAAGAAAAGAGATTGTTGACACCAAGACAAGACCAATACTAGGGGTATTGAGACCAAGAAAAAAACCAAGACTAAAGGGTGTCGAGACCAAGACAAGACCAAGACTAAAGGGTGTCGAGACCAAGACAAGACCAAGCCTCAACAGTGTTCCGACCAAGACGCAACCGAGACAAGAGATCAAGAAAAGATCAAGAATAGAGGGTGTCAAGACCAAGACAAGACCACGACTAGAAGGATCCAAAAATTGTTAGCTGGTTGTAAATTGTCAAATCACAGACACAAAGTGACAGTGTCGCCAGATCTACATACAATTATCCCAAAAGACAAGCTTGACAAATGTGACTGTCAATTCTGAAACTCTTCAGCAGAACTGTTTTCCTAAGGGAAGGTTATGGGTTTGATTCCCAATGAATGCATTGGACCCTGTGAACCTTGCAAATATAAAATACGGAAATAAAAAGAACAAAACCCATCTCTCAGATCCGTACACTGGCCGAGGCTCAGCTGAATCTCTCTCATCTGAGCCACGGATTTCAAGGTAAGCGGAATGGGCTAACTGTGGGCAATATTTGAGAAGAGACGGAAGGCACGGGAGAAGATGGAGGGGAGCCAGGGTTAAGTTAACACAGTGGGCAAGGTTTTAAGAAAAAGTGTCCAGCGTCGACAAGAGAAAAGCACAAAGCCGCTTCCCACACAGAGATTGTGATAAAGGCTCAGCTTCTATTCACTCTGAGCGTCTATTCATTTAATCTGCTAACAGCCTATCACTATCCACTGGGCTTTAACAAAGCACCAAACTCATTTATCTTTAAACCACACACAGAGCTCACATCTATACTATAGCACAAAACACCAAACAGAGCCCAGGACTATCTGAAGAGAAAAACACACAAACACGCACTCTGTAGGGGTGGATTTAACACAGTGTGTCAACAATTTCATAAACATCTGTGGCATTTTTTATGAAGCGCCGTCCCTCGCGGAAAATTCGAGCAAATTTATTTGCTGGAAAACAACAGCAAGGTCAAAGTCCGAACTGAAAGATCGCTCATCAAAATTTATCCGAATCATCTGAAGCTATGGTAAACACAGTTTTATTTATTTTGTGATATTTCAACAATTTTATCATTTGTCATTGTTTTTTTGTTCGGAGGTCCATTAACACCATCTTGTAAATGTTCAGGAAATAGTGAGAAAGATGAGACGCATTTTAAACCTTTTCATCCGTACCAGTGTTTCAACTGAGATCGCACAAACTAAAGTCCCGAATTAGAACGAGAACATATTTATGAAAACCTTGTTTTCTGTTTGTTGAAATCAAGTAATTAATATGCTAAACAAAAAATTAAGTGTTGACTCAGAAACAAACTGAGATTTAAAGCACTAACATTATGATAATAATCAAAAAGAAAACTTATATTATACAGCAACATACAAATAAAGGAATAAATGACAAAACAAATTGCCAAAACATTACATAAAAATCACGAATAACCAAAAAAGCCTTTAAAAATATTGCTTAATTATATCTCAAATCTGTAATGGAAATCCATCTAATTACTTCTGAAATGACTTTCAGTTATATCTGTTCACAGGCCAGAAGGCACTCCCTCATCTTCATTCTTCTCATTAAACAGAAAAAAGACACAAAGCTCAGCCGGAGACGAAAACTTTTGTCTTGCTCCTCTAACAATGCGCGTCCGAATCCTATTACACTCCTTATCACATTAAATTAATGTCTTCCCTCACAAAACCGAGAACTTCAGTAACAAACACTCTTGATGAAAGACTTTCACACATCCTGGTTCATATCAAGTGTCCGTTTCTGGTGAGCTGATCCCTCGGGGAGGCTCGTGTTTGATTCGGCAGTGCCATCTTTATTTTATTTTATGGCATTTACCAGTCTTCTTGAAAAGGAGGTGGGTTATATCATCTTACTTCAAGCCACGTTTGGTGTTCTCATCTCTGTGGGATGTACACTTAAGTCTCTCATTTAATCATCGTTAATTACACATCCCTTCAAAGCGGTGAGAAGAATGTCGGGCAAACAAGTTGTAGAATGTTTCTGTTCCTGGCGGCCAGGGACGGAAAATGTGACAGGTGGGAAACCTTTTTGATGTGTGTGCATTTTCCTCTCGGTGTTCAATCGGGTACTGAAGCTGGGTTCCTTTGAATTAAAACCTTGAATTCTTTAAGTTCAAGAGGAAAACTTCAAAGCGTTTGTAGTCTGTCTGACCTTGCTGAAAATAATTTGGGTAAATCTTGAAGAACACAGAGGATGACGGATCTTCAGAGGGTCTAGTTCAGGTCGACTACATTCGTTCTTTAATGAGATCTTACTAAACCTTACTGTACCCGTGCGGTCAGACAGGATTCACTGCCCGTTGATGATGAGACCTGAGGTTAGAAACCATTCCACC
Organism: Triplophysa yarkandensis; assembly: GCA_033220385.1. NCBI lineage: Eukaryota > Metazoa > Chordata > Actinopteri > Cypriniformes > Nemacheilidae > Triplophysa > Triplophysa yarkandensis. Next base: position 913,985 of record CM065675.1, read on the forward strand.
TGTTGTCACATTTCATATTCTAAGTAATGGCATAAGGAACTTTTGGAGATGAAAACTGATATTTCCTTCTAACACACGATGACGCCAGAAAAATGACACCAGAAAAGAGCCATTCTGCAAAACGGGTGCCTTTCGAGTCTGAGAAGATGCATAAGGCACACAAGTGTCCTGACGGTTCCAAAGTTTAATATTGTTGATTCAAGTGTCCTTGCTCAATAGATATACAATAAAATACTATGCTTAAATAAAAAACATAATATTTTATATATTTTAACTCGTACCGCACATAGACAGTTTCCCATGTCCGTGGTAATAAATATCACATTTGTATCTAAAATTATAAGTGACATTTTTTTCCATGTTTTTCATTTTGAGGATTATGTGTGTGTCCCTGCTTACATAAAATCTATATTTATTTAAAAAAAAAGTTTATTTAAACTTACTTAATTTATCTTTAAATAATGTACTGTTCCGTTAAATGATCACAAGGCAGAAGTGGATTATTTTAATGTTTGTCCCCAGAAGAGAAAATCTGGCTAGTACTGACTTTCTTTTATATTTTTTATTTATTTTATTTTAAGTTATATATATATATATATATATATATATATATATATATATATATATATATATATATATATATATATATATTAGATTTATTGCAAGTATGCTACCTTTTGGTATAAAATTGACCACCACCTCACTTTTTATTATGACATGGTAATAACCATGATTTTGTTCTAAATTTCATTTGTAGGATTATTATATTTTTCAAATTGTAGTTTTAAGTTTGATCTAAATTAATTTTTTTAACATTGCAAAGCGAAGGCAGAAGCACTGGTAAATAATTAACTTACAACTATTTGGTTGAAACGTAAGGTGGCACATGATATCACATGGGCAATTTCTTGAAAATGTCGAGCTTTGCCAAAGATTTTCAGAATACTTATAGCACAGATGTTTATATTTGGTTGTTAAAAAACCCATGAAGTCCTTTAAGAGCAAGATTTTAATTCTAAGTGCATGATTTTTCTATAGTCAAGTTAGGGATTTTTTCAGGATTGTCAAATCCACATTTTGCTAAAACGCTGACACATAAAATATAGTAATTATTTCATGTTCTATAAAGAGCTATCCCTTGGACATTTCCCTGGATATTTTTGATTCTAGTTTGTAAATTTTATTTCGAATAAATCATAATAAGTTTGCTCCCTCCCAAAAACTTGTCTTTTATTGTCTTGTCCATAACGCAAGTTTATTTAAATTTTTTCCAATAGAAACTTGTGCATAGACTGATATTTTTCTAATGTTTAAACACTATCAACAATGGTTCTGTATAATATTAACTGTTGGGGCAGTTTGCTTGTAAGAATTATATTCTAAGATTGTTTTATGTCACGTCCGTAACACTGGAATTGCCAACATCACTTTTTCACATTCACCGCAGACGGACGAATTGCTTATGCAGTGTAACTCAAACAAATCATTTCATAGTAATATGCCGTTCACCTTTAATATTCTGCCAATTCCTGAAAGACTTTTTACAAGAACACATCTTTGTTTGTGCATTTATTTTTACGCCCCGCTTGTAATTTTTTGTTGTTGCTTTTTATTGTGGTTTGTGCTTTAAACAAGAAAAAAATGTACCGCAGCGACAAGAAAAATAAACTTAATTTAAAGCTGCTGTACAATGAGTTGTAATATCTTGCAAGGTTTTGCCAAGCAAAACGTCTCTTTTATCACAGAGAAACAGCTCATAAAATGCTTCCAAAGAAACTCATAACTGTGCAAGCTGTCTAAATGAAACGCCATATAACAAGAAAAATCGACATGAGTCCATCGTCACATCTATGCTGTCTCAGGGCCGTAGGATACTAGAACGCACAACTGTCCTTTGGTATGATGTCATCACAACAGGTCATTGCTGTGAAGCGTACATGAACGGGGTTTCTTCTATTAAGCTGTCAGCGCACTAAGTGATTAATGAGAGCCGTACATCCAGAGAGACGAGACGCGGGAGAAAGACATATCACAAATAAACAGAGAGGCGCAGGTCAACAGGACGATGGGAGGGAAACAACGCATTAAAAAACGGCATGTACTTAACCCTTTCGCTCAATAGTTTTGCTCAAGACTTTCAGTCAACCCTTTGGACACCTCTAAAAAGCTTTTTCCAGTGAAAGAAGAAGTGACCTGCCATTGAGAAGAGCGGTTCCATCAGTCAATGGTGCGTATACATTTGTACCCGGTCTATGTCAGAACCGGCGAGAATGTGAACCCTGCCGCTACAATGTCACGAGAATCGCTATTTTATTGACAAATAACATATTTCATTACTGACGGCAGCTGCTCGAGCATGAAATTATCATCACATTACTTCCTCTCGCCTATGCAAACATTTCTGAGGAGCAGATAATTAATTCGTTTACAGTATTTTACCGCTGGTTTAATGAGAAAGACTTGTGTGTAAAATGGCCCTCCATTACTCCCAATTTTCATTAACGTTATGCAAAATTCAGGCCTATCCATCTCATTAACATAATAACATTTCGGAAAGAGCTGAAGTAGCGCTCGACTCTGACAGTCTTTCGGCAGTGATATGTTGGTTGATAGCACGTTGCTTTCTTGTTGTTAGGGTAACCTGAAATGTTCCTATTGGGGTAAAATCTAAAAAAACTCTATACTGTTTTCATATGTTCAGATCCATATGGACGCGTTTATTTTGAATGAAAGTCTGTGAAACAAACTTGTATTTATTATTATATACAACAGTGGGAGACTGAAAAACAACACAAAATGCATGTCAAAAAAGTTATGAACTATTTTGCTTTCTAATGATTGAGATAAGTATTTGAGCCCTTCGTAAAGTGAAAGTGACATAACATAAAACCAAGTATGGTGACCCATACTCAGAATATGTGCTCTGCATTTAACCCATCCAAAGTGCACACAAACGGAAGAAAACACACACACCAACAGTGAACAAGCACACCAACCATGAACACACACACAGTAGTGAACACGCACACAAAGAGTGAACACACACACAGTAGTGGACACGCACACCAACCATGAACACACACACACACACACACACACACACACACACACACACACACACACACACACACACACACACACACACACACACACACACACACACACACACACACACACACACACACACACACACACACACACACACACACACACACAGTAGTGAACATACAGCAACCATGCGCACACACACACACACACACACACACACACACACACACACACACACACACACACACACACACACACACACACACACACACACACACACACACACACACACACACACACACACACACACACACACACACACACACACACACACACACACACACACACACACACACACACACCAAAAGTGAACAAGCTCACCAACCAAGAACACACACAAAGTAGTGAACACGCACACCAACAGTGAACACACGAACCAACCATGTACACACACACACACACACACACACACACACACACACACACACACACACACACACACACACACACACACACACACACACACACACACACACACACAGAAGTGAACACACAAACCGACATTGAACACACACACACACGGACAGTGAACACACACACGGACAGTGAACACACACAAAGTAGTCAACATGCACACGTTGCAGTGGGCAGACATTTATGCTGCGGCACCCGGGGAGCAGTTGGGGGTTCGATGCCTTTTTCAAGGACACCTTAGTCATGATATTGCCGGCCCGAGACTTGGACCCATAACCCTACGGTTAGGAGTCAAACTCTTTAACCACATGGCCAAGACTATCCCTCTACAAAATGACTTGGTTCTTGGTGGCAAATCCCATATTGGCAATTACAGAGGTCAGATGTTTCTTGTAGTTGGCAATCAGGTGTGCACAGATCTCATCAGGGATTTTGTTCGATTCCTCTTGGCAGATCCTCTCCAAGTCATTGAAGTCTTGAGGCTGATGTTTGGTGACTTTAACATTCAACTCCCTCCCCAGATTTTCTGTATCAAGGCCACCCCATTACCTAAATGTATTTCTTCCTACGCCATTCTTTTGTTGCCCTGGCCATGTGTTTTTAAGCATGATTATGCTGGAAAACCCATCAATGAGCCATCTTTAATGTTGTGGCTGAGAAAAGGTTTGATCCTAAAAATGCTCCTATGAGCATAAAAAACTCCCAAACCAGATTGTTTCCACCTCCATATTCTACAGTTGGGATGGTGTTCTTGGGGTTCATATGCAGCATTTTTCCTTTTCCAATCACAACGAGATGAGTATGTGCCAAAGAGCTGGAGTTTGGTCTTATCTGTCCACAACAGTTTCACCCAGCCCTCCTCTGAATCATTCAGATGTTTATATAAATGTGCTTTCTTGAGCAGAGGGACCTTGCCAGGCTTCAGGATTTCAGCCCATGGCGTATTTGTGTGTTACCGATTGTTTACCTGTTGACTGTGATCCCAGATGCCTTGAGATCCGGTGTTGTACTGGGGTGATTTCTCACCGTTTTCATGATCATTAAAACTTTACGAGCTAAGATCTTGCATGGAGCTCCGGACCGAAGCAGATCAACAGTTGTTTTGTGTTTCTTCCAGTTGTGAATAATTGCACCAACTGTTGTCACCTTTCTCACAAAGCTGCTTGGCGATCGTCTTGAAGCCCATTCCAACCAGTGTAGGTCTACAATTTTGTCCCTGACATCCTTGAACAGACCTTTGATCTTGGCCATGGTGGAGAGTTAGGGATCTGATTGGTTGATTGATCTTGAGTTTATCCAGGTAACACATGGTGATTGGCACCCCTCCCTTTAATAAACTGCTATTCTATACCTATATACATATATACCTAATAACTATATAGTTTGTTATTTGTATAAAAGACACCTGGTATACGGAAATCCTGCTGATTTACATGGGACCAAATACATAGATCACTCAATAACATGCAAAGCAGTTCATAACTTTTTGATATGCATTTATCTGGATTTTTTGTTGGTATTCTTCCTCTCACTGTTAAAATATTACTATTAGAATTATATATTGATCATTTAATGGGAAAACATACAAATTCAGCAGAGTACCAAGTTATGTACTGACCGTCCACTTACAGAACAATTAAAATCAGCTTAAGATAGTATAAGCAGGTCTCACTGTCATCTATTTCTATGCATGGGTTTTGAGTTCAATGAAAGTTAATAGCCGCCACTGCTGTTTAATCACCAGCATTCTCCCAAATATCTTCTTTTTTCAAAAGACTTCAGTGTGAAACTTTCTTATTGGTTTACACTTATGACCCTGTTGGCAGACCCACATTGGTAGTTCAGCATCCCTCCGAGCCCCTTTGTGACGTCTTAGTGGGAATTACAGCCGTTCCGCTTCAAGGCCTTAAGCTGATTATGGAGAAAGGTAGCCAGTCTTCGGAGAGCCAATGTGACTTTGTTTGGAATCTCTGGGTAATTTGTGGCATCCTCCCTCTTAGACGGAGGAATTCTAAACTTTAATCCGCCGCCAGGTTGAACTCAACGCACCTCTAATGGGAGACTTTGCAGAGTCATGAGCAAAGTTTCTTTCACCAGAGAGGGTTTGATCTACCTTGAGCCATTCATTTCCATGGACATCTCTGTCTCAGCAGATAGGGTTGACATATGTGGTGGGGGATGTTTGATGGTGAATGAATAGGATGACACAAATGATGAATGCCTGAAGAACACACATGGAAAGAAAAGGATGAACATCATGTTTCGAATGATGTAGTGATGCAGAATGGAATATTAATGGAAATAAATGTCAAAGTCAAAAAGACGAAGAGCTTTTCTTTTTTCTAAATTCAAATTCTAATGTAACTCTTGTGTATATCTGTATCTGTATCCATATGACGACACACAGTGATAAATAAATGAAGCTTAGGGAAATGTATGTTCTCAGTGTACAAAATTTAAGCAGCTATAATAATATATGCATGAGAACATCTGCTGTTTGACAGATGCAATTCTTCATGTGTTTGTCAGGAATTATAGGAGCATAATATAAAATTGTTGATTTTTTCTGGTGAACCAAATGTTCATATAGAAACTGATAGGACATATGTTAAAGCATGCGCCATGTGTGTAAGTATAAAGTTTATATATATAAATTTTAGATTTACACACATGACTACGTTTTGAATGCAACAGAATATTAAAGTACGACTTTGGTTTTTATATATACGTTAATATATATGTTAAGCATGCGCCATGTGTGTAAATATAAAGTTTATATATATAAACTCTTTACCTAAAATTAAAAATAGTGTCACCATTAACTCACCCTCTTGACATTTTAAAACTGTTTCTTATTTATAATTCTTTTTTATTTTAAATATTTTGAAGAATTATCATTTATCCCACTGAATTTTTTTCTATGCAATAGAAGTCAATAGGTCATCCTTCAAAATATCAAACAGGTTGACATGTATGACAACAGGGTGAAAAATTGATGACATGATTTTCATTTTGGTTGAACTATTCCTGAAGTATTTGTTAAGAAGCTGTACTTTGGTAAGTAAGTTACACACTAAGTAACACACTAATCTAAATTACATTTACTTTATAAACACTCAACATACAAATACATTATATATCATATACGATAGGATTTACTTCAAGCATTTCATGATTATTTCGAGACATGCTTTTAACTTTAATACAGGATGAAAGTGTATAAAAATCTAGTGCTCTTTCACTTTTAAAAGTAAAAATACTTAATATAAACAGTTCCATATGATAAAATAATTTTGTTTGAACATAATTGTAATGTAATAAAGTAAATCCTTCATAAATAAAAAAATGTATGAGTATTTTACAATGCTCATATTAAAATGTTCTTGAGAGTTAAACTACTTTGGTGGTTTCCACCTCTGTAACATTTTTACATTGGTTTTGGTTAAACGCCAGTGATGTGTTAATACTCACAATCGGCCTGAGCACATATGAGACAGGATGTGCTGCTATTGAAGAAAGTTAAGAGCCCAGCTACAGCCATACTGACGTCTGTGTTGGCAGGCCTGAGGTCCAGCGTGGTAAAGCGTGGAAACTGAACCTTCAGTATATCCTCTGGAGCAACTTTAACATACGGCACCTGTTCAGAAACACAGATGAGCGAGGAATGAGATCAGGGATATCAGGAATCAGAGTGAGTTGTTTTCGATGCCACGCGAGCAGCCGTGCCACAAAATCAGCCCATTCTCATCATAATCACATCCACTTTACGCTTTAAACTAATACAAACACATTTGAATCAGTTCAAAACACCCTCTGAGAAGACATGTACGATAAAACCTGAACAATAGAGAGAACACTGGCTTTGATGGGTGGTGATATAATATATATATATTTAAATCTTTTTCCCTGTGTAATGTCTGAATGAGATTTAAGGACCTTTGACACCAGACTGATCAAAGCAAAATGTTCTATGCAGAAATAACACACTTGCATCCAGAAGTTCCCAAAGCGCCACGTGTCCCTCCACCCCTGGAGACCCCGCTGTTGACTGCTCTCTAACGTGATGTGTGCGGATGTTTGGGTGCATCTGGTTTCGGGGGGAGCGGATGGGCGCTCAGCGGGGCTTGAAGGGGATCCTGGAGGACGCAGACGAGCTGGCTAAAGGGCCTCTTCATCACAACAGATTGCCTGTCTGCAACGGACCATGTGACCGTACATCGCACTCGCATGGCCCTGTATTCCCAATTGCTTTTCCATCGCTTTCCATCAGGGCGTAATGGAGTCCCGGCCAGCCTGGATAGATGGGGTACAGTGGCTCTCCGACACTCTGAGGCCGACTGGGATTCTTCTAAATAGAGGATCGCTGAGATCCAGGTAATGGGAAGGCTGGGGCGGAGAGACACGCGCGAATCTTTGACCTTCCCGGAGCTGGGAAGATGCCGCTCTGTATTCCCAAAGCAAGCTTTCAGACAACAACTCATCTGTCCTAACGGTTGTGTTACTGCAGGATGTAAAGCTACAGAGCCTGTGCCTCCCTCGAGATTGGAAACAGTGCAAACATGGATGGAAATAGAACACGAATATACATTGGAATGAAGACGGGGAACTTTTCAGCATCACAGTCCAGACCCAATCTATTGATAAAGACCGCATGGCAGCACAGATCACAAACCCGAAAGGAACGGGAATGACGGCAAACTACAAATTTGCACTTAAAATGTTTTTTTTGCTCAAACTTATTTCTTTGATTTTAGCTTCGTCACGCCGATGTTATTTCACGTGTTTGTTTTTTATTTGGTTGTCGTTAATTTTAAGAAGGGCATGACTGAACGTGCACACTTTTTTGTACCGTGCACTATAAAAATAGCTGAATCATTATTTCTTTACTTAGTTTAAATATCGATTCTAGAAAAAAAACGCATACTTTGATATTTTGACATCATTTTGTCATCGGTTTGCATCATGCCGCTTGAAATGAAATGTTTACTGATAGGATTTACACAGCGAAAAAGAGAAAAAGTGTTTGGCTTTTTTGAAAAGTTGAATGTATAAATGACAGTGTTGTCGAAACGACATGTGATAAAACAGTTGCACAAAAGCGACTTAAAATGTTTTGTATGCCTTGTAAACACACGGGCCTGTAATACCTATCAGCGTTTTAAAATAGTCCTGGCTTGCCGTTTACACAAACACTTTCAATTTGCATTCTTTAAAAGTTTGCATTTTTGTCTACTCTTACACTGCTGTTGTGTTGACAATTTTTTTTAAATAGGCTAAAAAAACTTGTGATGTTCCACAGCAAAAGACAAGCTTTAGTTTTCAAACTTAATACAATGTAAAATTCTATGAGCATGAAAAACCATCACGACACACCACATTTTAGTTTAAAGTCGGGATTATGACGGTGATAATAATAATCATAATTATCCTGCTCAATATTCACAATTATATAACAGATTACACATTTACCTTGGTAATTGAGTTAATATACAGATACATTATCACTCAATAATACACTTTCAACATAAAATTAATAACTGTATTAAAACATAAATGTAAAATAATTGATGAAATGACGTCTGCATAAATAGATTCAAATAGATAAAATGTAAAAAAAAATGCTTAAAGTTCATGTGGCACAATACTGTTTTAACAGTTATTTTGTTTTCATAAGTGTCCGAATTTGTTGTATTGACAATCCAATAGAATTGCGCAGCCTTTCTTTAACTTACACTGAAAAAGTACAAAAGTTTGGATGTCAAGCGTGGGATTTTCTAGCTACGACATTCATGTTTTTAATCCAATTCTAAATGATATTATACTTTGGACTCTGCGATTTTTTAACATGTCACAGATCTCAAAGTTCTGAGAAGGCACGTTTCCCTAAAATGAACATGATGCTTCTGTTAACAAGTTTATGTGCTAAAAGTCACGTTTAAGAATAAGATCTGAATCTTTAATTACTGAACCTGACTTCAAGGGCAAACGGCAGAAGAAAATGAACTCCAGTGAGCTTTAATGAGCTTCACACAGGAACATATCAGGAATAACTCCATCTGACTCCAAGGTCTTGATGGTGGAATTTAAGTTATCAAAGGAAGCTGGGTTTGTCATTCTTCACAGAAATCATAGTGAAGCGCTCACATCGACGTCAGATGTTCTGATGGACAGAAAATGTTTTCACCATTTTTCTTCCGTTTGCAGCCCGCTACTTATACATTAGAACCATTTCCACAGTGTAAATAGAGCTCATGCCCTCGTGAAGCCAATCTTCTGGGCTGTGGTATTGTGAGCCAAAGGGAGGGTTGTGTATGAGGGTAATTTCTGCCTGTCCATGTGCTGTCTGCTCCTGCGGGTTGACAGAGTGGCTGTCAGGCCTACAGATGCACCGCTGACAGGCTTTTAATGAGGGCTCGCTACAGGCCAAAAGAACTGACTGAAGTCAGGCAGAAAGCCATGCAACAATGTCTGCGTCTAACCATTCATTTACACAGGAACACGCTCACACTATGAATCAGAAGGTTTTTGGGCTGTATAATGGCCTGTTTTCCTAACTGTTAATATCAGAAGACCTGATGACACCTTTTTACTCTAAAAGTTGCTTTTTTTACTACATTTTTATACAGACAAAACCAATATAAGTGAATGGATGTCGACATTCTTCAAAATATCTTGTATCTAGAAAATCTAATTTTAATGCGATTTACCCACCCTTATGTTGTTTCCAGCTTTCTTTCTCCAGCTGAACACAATAGAAGATATTTTGAAGAAAATTGCACACCGAACAACAGCGACAATCATTTACTTTTGTTGTGTGGACAAAAAACAAAAGAAAGTGATTGGACGCCAACATTCTTCCAAAATTCTTTTAACCAATTGACTCACCCTTGGTTCATTTCAAAAACGTATTTCTCTCGCTGAACACAAAAGAAGATATTTTGAAGAATGTTGCTAACCGTACAGCAGTGGCACCCCTTCACTTTCATTTAATTGACTCAAAACTAATATAGAATAGATGATATATAAACTATCATATAGATATAAACTAGATGAATGGATGTCATTCATTTTTATATGTGATTTGCTCATCCTTATATCATTCCGAACTTTCTTTTCCCTGCTGAACACAAAAGATGATATTTCAAAGAATATTGGTCAAAATACAAAATGCTGACTTCATTGATTTCCATTGAATGGACACAAAAACACACATTTCTCAAAGTATCATCTGATATGTTTCAAAGATTTTGAACGCCACGATAGTATATAAATGATGGCAGAATTTATATTTAGGCCAAACTATCCCTTTAGAGTTCTAGCGTCTGGTTTCAAGCTGGTCCGAGCTTGAAGGCCATCTTGGCCTTCGAACAAAAGAGCTACCAGCTGGTCAAACCAGTATAAACAGGACATGATAGTTTTTGGAACATGCAGGCTGGCCGCCTGACCAGTCGACCACCAGCTTGGACAAGATAGAAACCATCTAGCAGGATCCAAAACACAGCTGCTAAAGATGGACAATATGGCTGTTTCGATTACATGCCCACTTATACCACGCAGTTTAAATTCCCCACTCCCAGTAAAACTCTCAGACTCGATTGCACCTGTAGACATGAAGAAAAGCACATTCAGGAGGTCGGATGATCTCAGGAAGTCCCACTGGGGATTCAATGCCATATGGCAAGGTAAAGCATGATGAGATCTTACATCTGGTCCCTTACGTGTCAGAAGAACAAAACTCATGTTTAATAAAACGTCACAGAACTTTTACCAAGGCCACGGTGTCAAGCGATACAGATCCGCCATATTTGTTTTTCGTCACGCTCAAGATCAATAGCCAACAACACCCTCGATAGGGCCTCGCGTATGGGTTTGGTGGGGGCGGTCGCAGGCAGAAATCGGCTCCATCACTCAAAGGCATGGAGATCAGCCATATGGGGATGGCAGGATGGCTGGAGGAGTATTGTGAATGATTGTGACATCGCACACCTCTCTAATGTGGTGCAATGGAGCATGGGAAGTCAGCTGCTCGGGGAAAAACACACACACACTCCAGCACTAAGTGAAGTAATCATGTTGTGGAGGCTACGCGAGCACCGGCCGACGTCTCTGGTGGAGAGCGAAACGAGAAAATACCACTGAGACCTTGTGAGAAGGCTCAGCATTGACCACAATCTCATCGATCAGCACGCCGGATAAAAACATCTTGATTTCAGGAGCCCAGGTCCCTGTGCTGGTTACAGATTTCATGTGATTTTAAGATTACTGTGAGGGTCAGCGGTGGTGCAGGTGTACAGCTGTTTATACAGGGTATAAAGTGCCCACTCAGAAGTTCAAACCAGTATGGTTACCGACGGAACAATTCTGCCCGTTTGTCAACTATGTCAAGCCACCAACTATCTATAATGGTAAGAGAGAACGTTGGTCAAAACTGAAATGTGGAGTAGCAAGAGATGCCGTACTGCCTTTAGGAAACATATTACATTCGGCAAATTATTATTGCACATATTATAATTTTCACAGAATAAATACTCATTTAATTTTTGTAGTATTGTCATGATAATTCTCTGTATTACAAAAACTTAAGTGTTGTTGTTTTTTAAAAACAGTAGTAATATAAATAAACCAATAAATAAATAAATAAAATGGATGGATTAAAATAAAAAGTTTTTAACAGATAAAAACACATTTGTTATTTTTTTATATTTCAAATAGTGGGCATATTCCTTATTTGAACAAATTATATTAGTCTACAATAGAATATAGTTCTATACAATTGAATTAGTATAACCCTGTTAACATATGTAATAATATAATAATAAAATCAGGAATCAAAGTTATAATTCCTTAATTGTAGATAAAGCTTGATCTGATTCTAATTCTAATCGAGAACTAATAAGAACCATTAATAGTCATTAAATTAGGTAAATACAATTCTTTTTATCCAACAATTGAATATAATATTGATAATATTATTAATAAAATTATTTATCAAGTAAATTATTATAATATATTAAAAACATTCTAATAAAGAACCAAGGGTAACCGAATATCAATATAATTTCTATTATTGAATATTTTTTTTTATTCAACAGTAACATACATTATTCATTAATTATAAAAAAACATATTTTTTAACATATAAAATAATATTGTTTTAAAATTAGTCCAATAAAGAACAAGCTCTAGTGTTGTGTTCAAAACAACTAAAATATTTTGCTAATATAGCCTATAGTTCTTCCCAATGCCATAGTAGAACATTTTCTGTCTAAGCGGATTTTAGAAAGAGCCTTTGACATCTATAGATCCTAAAGTCTCTTAAAAGCTTTTTTCTGGAGAAAAGGGTTCTTTTGATTATAAAAAGGTAATGAAAGAGATGGTTCTTCAAAGAACCTTTGACTGAATCCTTCTTGTGGAACAAAAGAAAGTACTTCTATGGCATCACTAGGAAGAACCTTTAATTTGCTTTCAACATACATCGGTTAAAGTGTCCCATTTAAATTAGAACAACCACCTTCTACCCAACAATTTCACAAGAGAGTAAATCCAGAAAAAGGCCTGACTCATTATTAAAAACAATGCCCATGCCTGCCCGGGGATTTGTTTGCAAACTGGATGAAACCCATGAATAATTCTTCTCCGAGGTGCAGGAGGGCTCAGCTGGGGCGTAAAAACCTGATCCATTCACACCTCCACAAAGAGCCGGCGCTGCACCACGGATGACCGCGGAACAAAAGCACGATGGAAAACTGCTCCGATGTCTTTAGCACATCCATCATATGAAAAACAAAAGGAGCAATTGAATTTGAAAGGCTCCATCAGGGTCTTGAGAGGTGCTGTGCTACAACAAATCTGTTCATGGCGGAATAAAGAGAGAAGTTCAACGGCCGTCGGTGTAAATCCGGACGTGTGGGTGTCCCTCGCTGGATCAACGGAGAGGTGAGCGGAGGTGCTGTCAACAGCTGTTAGAGTCTAATTATCATTGCCGGATGAGGAGGAAGCACCTGGGTTTTGTTTGGATGCCAGCTGATGTGCTTTGGATACAGGGACCCATCTTCTGAAAAGACCTCACCCTGAGGGATGCAACTTAAGACGTGTGGCTTGTTCTCATCTGTTCTACTGACAGTGCTTACCCGTTCTTAGAGCTCTGGGCCTGAGAAAAAGCAAAAACCATAAACCTGTCCGAGATGGTTTGCTAGTCGATCTAAAGTCTTCCAGCTTGAGTCTCCAAACGCTTTCAAAACCATGCAACAGAGCAGAAAACAGTGTCGATGTTTTTCGTCGACATTATGGTTTCTAAAGCACTGATTTCAGAGGGATCTGCAGGGCTAGGTTATAAATCATTTAAGGCAATGGGGTCTAAAGTATCGTGCCATTATGATTCCCTGCACCTTATCCGGTCCAGTAAAGTTTTCGCAGCTTAATCACCAGACCCGACCCCTCACCCTCCTTCTGTCGGGTTCACCAGCCAGAAACTTCTGCGATCCTGGAGCGACGGCACACTCGGTTAATAACATCTACGTACATTTACATCCTTAGCAGATGCTCACTTACTCGAGCGGCTGACACGGCAGCGCACAAATCACGTTAACGGCAAGATACTGGCACCAATCACAACGCTGGCCGTTCTCCAAACGCTCGGCAGAAGAAGTACGGCAGGACGGGTGCATGTGGAAATATAAGCATGTGAAGTCTTGCCATGACTAAAAGGGTGTGCAAAATATTCCATTTACTTTCACTCTTGCCATTCTTCCGTGAAACACAAAGAAGATATTTTGGTGGGTTACCAACAATGGTGGTACCCATTGGATTTATGAACTACAAAATAGAAGTGAATCAGTTTACTTACCAACATTCTTCAAAATATCTTATTTTGTCTTCTGCAAACGAACCTCGGTTGACAAGAAGGTGAGTAGATGCAATGTTCGAAAACTGATTCTGTCCGGCACGCCGAAAAGGACGCCGACATATAAATAGAGGTCCGTGGATCAGTCCATTGGGTTAATCTTTCACCAGCGCTTCATTGTGACTCCCTGATGTGGTCCGCTGGTCATATTTCATTATTCATGCTTGACCAAGTGGAGTAATCCTAATTTAATATGCAACATCACTGATAACCTGAGAGACTTCGGCTAACTGAGACGGCCGCGAATCATCATTTCATTACACAGCTGGATCCAAATGTCCAAATGGTGAAAAGCTTCTGTTTTTATCATTTAGGTTTTCCGGTTACAAAGTACAAGAAAAATCAGACTAGAAGCTTAAATTAACATCAACTTTAAAATGTATTAGAATTTGATATGTGCGCAGACTTGAAATTATGTCATTTTCATCAACTTTGGTTTTCATTTCTTACAACTTTATGCTACTATTCGGCTTTAGAAGGGAAACTCCAGTAAGAATAGTCATTTTCACCCCTTGTTAGTTTTAAACCTTTATGACATTCTTTCACAAACACACAAAAGAAGATATTTTTAAGAATGTTGTTTACTAAACAATGGTGGTACCCATTCAAATGTACTATTTTTGTGTCCATACAACAGAAGTAAATGACTGCCGCCGTTCTTCGTTTAACAACGACGAAATATCTTCTTATGGGTCCTGCCAAAGACAGAAACTCAAACAGGTTTGAAACGACTAGAGGATGAGTTTTGATAAAGGAATGTTCATTTTGGGGTAAACCTTCACTTTAAATCAGCTTTTTAATATAACAATTTCAATGCAGACTCACTGGGTATGATTTCACCCCATAGGAGCCCAGAGGAATCAAACAGGGATTTGAATATCGGCACATGAATGGCATTTGTATAACAATATTATCATATTAATGCATTCAGGCGCCACAGAAAGTTCTGTTTGTGTTACACTCTGGGGTATCAGTTCTGGTCTCTCTCTCTCTCTCTCTCTCTCTCTCTCTCTCTCTCTCTCTCTCTCTCTCTGTTCACATCAAACCCTTTGTCATTCAGGTTCAAAGGCCTCAGCCTCCAGCGCAGTCCTGCTCCTGGAAGATCCCACAGGTTCCTCTCTCCATCATCCATCAGACTCTCTGTTCTACAAACACACTTTTCATATTAATGAAGAATAGATGAACACATCTTTGTGTTTAGTCCAAACAGAGCCTTGTGTTGATGAGAAAACACATCACACAATCAACTTCCGCTCACTCACAACCGTGTTCCCGTATACTTCGCTTCCACTAAACAAAAGCACTTGATTTATTCTACAGTCACCGCCTGTTGCTGTGAAGGAATTAAAAGTGACATGCATCAGATTGTAATAAGATAAGTTTCTATACGGCAGACCCTCAGAACAAATCTTTTCTTCTGGCCAGATGGGAAACTCCATCAGGGAGTGAAAGAGTATTTCCAGCACTCATGATAATGAAATGAGCGCAGCGCTCTCGCTGTCATGAACTATCTCTCTGTATTTATGTCAGGCTGAACTGTAAACTAAACAGCGGCTGTGTACAGAAATCCGGAAGATCATCGCGATTCATGCCTCCCACGTTCCCCGAAGCAAACGTGCAAGCTTGCATTTCAGCCGGGACGCAAACAAACAGTAAACTTCATAAAAATCCGTACGATATATTCTGGGAGGCATTTTCCTCTCTCACACAAAAAGACCTCACACCACCTCCAGAAGACCATTAGACACACACGTCCCCATTATATATATATATATGAAACACTAACAGGTGCACCGTGACCTTTCCCAAAAGAAAAAAGGGCAGCGAGCAGCATCCATTAATGCATCCGTCCAGCCTTCCATCCTTTCACCTCTTCCTTCATTTCAAACCAACTAACGCACCTTAATCCTGACCGTTAGTGCCTCACACCGGGACAAGACAAATAAGAGCTCATGAAAACAAATCAAATGTCAGCGCTATTAATATTCATGCCGATGTATTATAGGCGATGTAAAATGTTTAAACTTTCATTACGCGAGGCTTCATCGCTGACCTAAACAGTCATTTATAAGGTGTGAATGCTTGTTGTTCGGTTTGGAAAGCCAACGGATTATGAATTATGAAGATGTTAAAAACCACTGCTAAGTCATGCACACAGTAAACTTGTTTTTAGGGTAAATAATTCATAACTCGCGGAACAGGAAAATGTTCCTCTAAATGTTTCTCCGGAGAAAAGATGTGGGAATAATAGAGTGGAAAGCAAACCCTTATTTTATTTGAGTAATCAATCATCTTTCATAAAATATAATGATTTAAATCAGTGTTTTTATTCTGTTATTAGATCTATTATATAACAGCGTTTCCACCATAGATGGATTTAGCGACAGGATAAACAGACAAAAGTTACATGTCTGATATTATAAATAAACTCATTCAAACAAAATATCAACTTGTTTATTTAATACGAATGAATAAAAGTTAAATAATATAATTTGTTCAATTATTATACAAAACCTGTGATTCACAGTCTGGATATGTAAACATGAAAACCGAGTAACCAATTTACGATAATTTTGTTGTTATTTGAGATCAACAAAAAAGCTTACATTCCTCCGCCCTTAAAGGTCATCGCCCTTCCTACAGTCTTTCTATGGCATGCAAGCTCCCTTCCTGCCCCTGATTGGCTGTGAGCGTGCACTCGGCCTGCCACCGTTTTCTTAACGGGTTTTGGAACTCAATTGCCCGCCTTTAAAAAGCACACAATCCCTTCTATGTGAAAAAATAAAATCTTGTGTGAATTTGTCAGATAATATTGTGGTCATAAATCAGATCAAAAACAAATATGATGTAAATGAGAACGGCTTTCCTGGGCACGCTATGACATCACAGTGCGTGACGTCATCCAACCCCACAGTTCCATTGTATAATACACAATGTCTTACACTCAAAGTCATCCGTACACTTTATTTATAGTAGCTCTGAGTTTATCTTTACTTCACATGGCTTATTAAAGCAGACATAAGCAGTAGTTTATAATCTTTCTGATTAATATCAACATCATAAAGAAGCGGCGGGTCTGTAAGAATTTATCCACCCTGTTGTTGCTGTATTAATGAATATCTATGTGCGGGCAATCTTTACAGAGCACACTGTCAGCGAGACGGCTTGTGAAACAGTGTCAAAAGTAATGAGTGCTCAGTCTTGAATAATGAATAAAAATAGAAATCTAAGGAACATTCAAGCTGCAATTGCTAAGTTCCTTTCATCATTGCGTACCGTAATTGTTTGTTCAGCGAAAACCTCTCGATCACGCTTTGTTCCTCACTTTAAAGTGATAATTTACCCTCTAGTCACTTCAAACTCAAACACAACAGAAAGAAGATATTTTGAAGAATGTCTGAACCTTTAGCTTCATTGATTGAGGAGAGAAGAAAATGGGCACCAACATTATTCAAAATATCTTCTTTTGTGTACAGGGGAAGAAGATAAACCATAGAGGTTTAAAATGACAATCGGGTGATTAACTGATGACATGATTTTCATTTTATGGTGCACATTTATTTACGCAGAGAACTCTGAGTGCATGATTTCTCATTTGTGTATTTATCAATTACAGTAACATGTAGTCGCAGGTTAACAGAACACTCGGTCGATGTGTTCATCTGTGGTTAGGGATGTTTCTTGAAGCATGTCACGGACCGCACCAGTCATTACGCTAATGATATGAATGATGATTCAATAATATGGTCTGGGCATTCAGGACTAAATGAGAGCCAATGGCAGTACCTACCTCTTTCTCTCCACAGATATTACTGATGATCGAGTTGGAAGCCGGGCTGGCAGACGGACCCAGGACCGCCACCACCCCTTTGGACATGATCTGGCACACTGTCAACACGCAAGAGAAAAAACAATGTCATTCATTACAGACGAAAAGAGAGATGGATAGCCAAGACACTCTGCATTTATTTATCACAAAAAACGAAACGTTTTCATTCTGGCAATAGTTCACCCAATTCTCATCTTGTTTTAAAGTTGTGTGACTTTCTTTATTGAGAACAATGGAAGATATTTTGAGAAAAGTTTGTAACTGGCAAGTATTTACTTGCATGGGTGTCCGTACAATAGAAGTGAATGAGACCTGTTAAACCTTCACTTCATAATATCTTCTTTTGGGTTTTTAGAAAAAAAGATTCGACAGTTTTGAAATAACAACAGGGTGAGTAAATTTGAGAACAGCTCAACTAAAAAGAAAATGCGTTCACAAATGCAGACATCTCCAGTATGTATGCTGAAGTTTCCAAAACTATGCGGTATGTTCAGGTCTTCTACTGTTTGCTGAAAGCAGAAGGGTTTCACTTCTGTCCCAGCAGAACGAAATTGGAAAGAATACCTTGTGCCATATTGTTTGCTCATACAGATCGATGTTTTGAAAGTGTAGGGCCATCTGTTTACACTTTTTGAGGTTATATTCCGAAAAACGGTTTACTTACGATTGTCTTCACATTCTGTCCTCATTTACACACTATAATCATCTCAAACATATAAGACTTTTATTATTCTACAGAACACAAAGGAGGATATTTTGAAGGAGGTTTGCATCCACAGAAGACACCAACGCCGCTGCTGTTTAAATATCCAATTTTTTTCCAAATATCAATTTTGTGTAAATTATGTAATTTTGGCATACCATTTTTCACGCAGATAAGTCTCAGTGCATGATTGATTATCATTTGTTTATCTATCTATCCATATTTATCTATTATCAATGCATCTATCAACATTTTTCCAAATATCTTTTTTATGTTCTGCATAACAAGTCACTCAGGTTTAAAATGACAAGCGTAGGAATACATGAAGACAAAACCTTTATTTTTGTCTGTATCGTTACTTAACAATAGGATATAAGTCTTTAAAAACAATTAAACAGAAAAAAGGTTAGGACAATTTTTTAAGAGTATAATTAAAATTTAAGGACAAATGTGTTTCAGAGATTTTTAATAATGGCCCCACAGTCTATCAGCAGTACGAAGTGTTATTAATCTCTCTCTTTCATTATTAAATGACCTTTAAGTTTAGTGTGTCCTGAAATTTCTAATATAAAAAGGCAGGGTTTAAGACCCAAAAATAGTATTTGTTTCTCAGTTCTCTGCACACAAGCTGAGCATCAGTCTTAGCCGTGGAACAGAGCGTCATTTCACATTGCTTTATAATCCCTCTCTGCTTTAATAAGGATTGGATGTGCAGTGATGCCAAACAGGTGTTGCTTTCTCAACGAAATTCGGAGGAATACTGAAGAGGTCTATGGAGGTGACATTCACAAAAAATCTTGGTTTGAAAATGTCAAACTGGATTTACTGAAAAACAATTGATAGAGCTGTTTCCTTTCTTTTATAACTAAATATTACATGTCCAAGTCCATTCACTTAATTCTGAAAATCTTATTTCGGTAAGCGTTTAACACCATCACCCAATAGCGTATTTGCTAAAATTTTTTTATTAATCATAAATAATAAGACGTCAATGATTCATATTTAAAAGAAACGTTGACAAGAATAAAACAAAGTCACGTACACAGCATGACAAGAGAATTTTACTTTTATCCAGAAAAAATAAACTTTTAACTTGTTAACCATTTCATTTTTATTATAAATTAGTTGTCTGTTATTTCAGAATTCTAGTAGAACATACATTTCACCCAGATAAAAAGAGATGCATTACAATTAAGATTATTTCAGCAGAAGAAGCAATAAAATACATAAATTACTCATTTAAAAACTATGCTTTATTCAATGTAAAGGACACAATTACGCTTATTATGATAATTTTTGTGTTATTAAAGTTTTGCATAATTAAAATCTTGTTTCAGTGGTTTTGTGTGTAAAAAAGAGCAGGAGAAGAGAGCAGGTCTTTTACTTTGTTAGGTGTTTTACAAGTTTTACTTTGCTGATTGACTGCATATAACTTTTCTACTTTGGATCTGATATATAATAATTGGAATTGTAACCCGGGGTTTCAAGGGTTGGTTAAGTCCAGTTATCCCTAACTGATATTAAAGATAATATCATTCTGAACTCACGTGCATGGGTCATAAGATATATAATCGTTATCCTAGTACAGCA
This sequence comes from Triplophysa yarkandensis, assembly GCA_033220385.1. NCBI lineage: Eukaryota > Metazoa > Chordata > Actinopteri > Cypriniformes > Nemacheilidae > Triplophysa > Triplophysa yarkandensis. Next base: position 934,532 of record CM065675.1, read on the forward strand.
TCACGTGATCACATTTAATAATTACGGGAGTCAATACTCGGATACGACTCCTTCACGGCTGATCTTGAGGACAATGATACCGTAAGAATTGAGTGAGCATCGGATTGAAGTATGTGTCAGTTCCTCTGTCACATTAGCATGCAGAACACGCTCAGAATGGAATGTGGGAAGATTCAGGCTCCAGCGATTACAGAAGGGAGTATAGCGGGCCAGGTAACGTTCAGCGACGTGACATTTCTCCCTTCCTGGAGTTCCACTGATCCATTTCTAATTCAATTTCTGCATACTGCAAGCTATTACAATGCTGTATTAGAGCAAACACGGCTGTGCGACTAACCGAGAGAGAGAGAGAGAGAGAGAGAGAGAGAGAGAGAGAGAGAGAGAGAGAGAGAGAGAGAGAGAGAGAGAGAGAGAGAGAGAGAGAGACAGATGTTTGTGTATTTTTTTATGGCTGCCATAAGGCTTGTGAGCATCGGGAGACGATTTCAGACTCAGAAACTGGTTTTTAAATGATAGCTCATTCTTGTCCCAGTTTTGGTGGCATCTCTGTTCATTTACAACAACGAACCCCATTCATGTTTAACGTCCTCCGGTGGGCGATGCATTTTTCAGATTTTGGATTTGAAGTAAAGTGATGTTATATTTAGGTCCTCGATGTCGAAGAAACAAGCTGTCTGACTCAGATGTGGAAACAGGAATCTTGTTTGTTACCCGCGGACTGTAAAATTAAAACTCAAGAGTCTTTTAAACGCCTAAATAGAAACCTGGGATTTAAACTCTAGTTTACAAAAAGTTTTGCATTTTGAAATATTTGAAACAAAGTGCCGGGATGCTGATGTGGGTCGTCGCTCTCCAACAGCTTGTGCTGGCTGTTATTAAAACGTAGGATCACATTTTAATATTCATGCATTTTTATTTAATTTTAACATAAATGCAAAGACTTAAATTGGTCTTTAACTGCATTTGTTGCTTTTGATCAACATACTCAAATGAACATTCTGCATTATTTTGTCATGCCGTATTCAAGGGGAAATGTCTGACAAAATCCACTTTTAATGTGTTAATTTGATTATGGAGTCTTGTAACCAAGGAAACAAAACTCGCTTGGATATTCAGTCCTACACACCTTTTGACTCAAGAGAGATCAAAATATGACAGCACATTTTAATACGGAGTGGAAAGTGGCTTGTTTAATTGGCTTCACATAATAGCCCTTTTAACCCAAACTTTATCTTTGCCTGTCTCCAATCATGAATTAGACGTATGGAGGAATAAAACATAGACATATCTAGACAGACTTTAAATGTACTTCTGTCAAATTACTTTGAGTAAGATGATCCTCGGAAAATTATCAATTAGAGTACAGAAATAAGTTAGAAAGTTCATAATAATCATATTATAGTATATCAAGTATAAACAAAATAAACCAAAGAATGCAAAGAAAACCAGTAAATATTTACTTTTAAGCATCATAACAGTCATTTTTGTTGTTTTAACACTAGGAAAACATAATTATAAAATAAATATGATAAAAAATTGGATACATTTTGGTCACTTTAAAGATTTGGCTTTGTTGAATTCATGTAGATGATGATTAAATGACAATTAATACTCAAAAAATTATACTGCGTTCCTACGAAAAACAATTGAGTTTGTCTTGAGTAATTGAGTAATTTTTTAAGTTTTTTAATTAATCAAAAACTATTTAAGTCTTAAGTGAAATGGATTAACTGTTATATTTCTATTAGAATTCATCAAAATATTGGTGTATATTGCAATTATATATTTGTCAAACAAATGTCGTTCATTACACACATTAAACTTATAGATTTTAAACGAATTATTTTTATATTTTCCACAAAAAATGAGGTTTAATGTTATTCAAAGATTTTATTAATTTAATATAACTGTTTAATTTGGTAATTTTTACTAGACCAAAATAAATATTTCTTACAGTGTAGGAAGTTATGTTTCACAACTGTCCAATATAAAACAAGGAATACATGTGAATGATATATGTAGCACTTACTGGTCTCTCCTGTCTCATATTCACTATCTCTCAGCAGCTCAAAGATGTCCACCTCCAGTTTGCCCGTGGTGGAGCGGTTGCTGGATCGGTTAATGCTGTCTTTGGCCAGAGTGATGGCCAATCGCTCCCCGCGGCTACACTCCATTGGGTCATCGAGAATGGCAGCTGGGACACAGGAAAACACGAAAAATCACAAACTCAGAAATGTGAAAAAATGTATGTGCACGGTCGCATATTGTGACGGATAGATTTGTTGTCGGAACAGAGAGGAAGAAGCCTGCAGGTAGCCAGAGGACACATTCAAACCAATGAGGAATCATGGGAGTGCAGTGATGATTGTTTCTGTGTTCTTTAAAACGCATTCGTCGCTTCACCTTTAGTACACAAATATAATACAGATATCTGACGGGTTTCATATAACCTGTGCATGTGCTCCATATACAGAAGTACATCTAGAATCGCTTCTTCACTCTTTTCCACAGAGAGAATAAACAAGATCTGTCCTATTTTACTGTGACTGGCTACTATTAATGTTTGACCGTACGTCCACCTACTTTTTTCATATCGGTGTTCAATTTGCACTGAATATGACACGTCTGGGTAGGTTGATACCACGCAATATATATGAGGCAGTATGTGACAGTTTGGCCTACAGGGATGTTAAAATCTATGTAAAGCAAATAACATTTTCTTCGATCACCTCCATTCATCACAACACGAGTCAAGATGTCGGTGTCCGACAACGTTTCAATGTCAGGTCAAATTTAATTCAGACTGGGGTGCGAGGTGTCCCCGTGTTATTGGCGGTTGTTATGGTTGGGGTTAGATCGCGTCACAATACCGTAAGTATCGGAAATGTTGCGGATTTGCAATTATTCAAACGTTCTGATCTGAATTTTTTGTGTTTCTGTACCACATTTTCGGTTTAGTATCGAATCTGAGTCTTGCTTTAGTGATTCAGTGATTCCTTTTTTATTTGGTATTAAACATTTTCATGTTTGGTATAATATTAAATATAGAAAACTACTAAAATTCATACACATGTCTTATCATGTAAATTTGACAGTAATTGCAACAATTTATACAATTTCTATGGTGATAGGGACAGCTTTTATAAATGTTAATGCTTTATTTTGTAGATTTTGTAGATAGAGTTGTGAACATGGCACCGCATCATGATGGCATCGGGCATTTTGTTGTATTCTACGGAATATTCTAGAACATATTTTACATTTTTATTGTGTGAGTTTATTTGTATGGTATTCACAATTCCACAAAGTGTCTTTAACATCTGAGAGCCACAACTGTGCATGACTACAAAGATATTTTCATGCTGTCAAAGTATGCTGGTGAAATGTGTTCTCATGTTATAAATACGACACTCATAGTAAGCACAACCCACTCATTCTCCCACGGTGTAAAATCATCATTAAAGAATAGAAATAGCTTTACACAAACCATACGATAAAAAAGACAGAATTATACGAAAAACAATACCAATAACAATCCACCGTTTATTTAGTGATGCTAAATGAAGATTGGTAATACGCTGTAAATAGGATTAAACGTGTTCGCTCATGGACAGCAGCTGCAATTATAATGTGCGATTGGATAAAATAAATTAGGTTCCTATATGCAGATTTTCTGTTTGAGCTAACAAAAAACACGTCTGTCTGACAGAGGCTGTTTTAAAGAAAGTAATTATCAATTAATGTACTGTTGCATTTGGGGTAAAGCCACGTTAATTACACACTTTTCTCCATTGGAAATGCTTGTCATGGTTCATCTGAAAATGTATTACAGAATCGTTGTAATTCCGATCAGTATTATTATTGTAAACACTTTTCCGATTTGTCCTGAAATGTCTTGCAAAGATAAATTTACCGTGCATTTTGGTAAACAAACAAATAAGAATGTATGGAACCACAAACAAATCAGATTGCCATTAATAAATCAATGAAATCCCATCAATTGAACACACGCTGTAAACACACTTACAGTAAATCTATTATTCCAAGCTCACACTGCCAAATCCCTCAATGTAGCCGACACCTAAACATTCTTATATCCCGCAGCAAAAGCAGAGGAAAGTAAACGGGGCGATTGTCTCAAATTCAAACTTAAATCATGTAACAAAGTGCACCAAATAGAACCGCTGAGCCCTGGGGTTTGTCCTAACCCTCAATCCACGGGCACAAACACAGATGTCAAACCCTCGGAATGAAATTGCCGATGCTAAATGAAATCCCTGCGCCGGGTTAAAATATCAGAAGTGGAGATCTGTTATGTGGCAATAACATTCTGAAGACACGGCTGATGGTGGAGTGGGGCTTTGCTGTAGTAGACGTTTTATTCAATCTTCCGGTCGTGCCTCGGCTGCCGACCCTTAAGAGGAATCAAAGCCGAGTGGCAGCGAGTGCAAGGCCATGTCTTACATAATGTGTGACGTGCATGAGAACCAGAGCTGACAGCTATGGTAAGAGAGGATGTTATTCTTCGGCCTTACGATTGATCAGATATGCGTGCAGGTTCGTGTCATCTAACCGCTGGAATAACGCGGGTTTGTGAATTTGTTGCCTTTAATTTTATGAGCATACCAAAAATATAGCACGACTCGAGATCAACTCGCTGGAGTTATTTATAATGAAGGTCACTAGATTCAAATGAGTCACAAAGTCATTGTGTTGAAATGACTCACTTACTGAATCATTTGAAGTGGTTACTCATCTAACCCCTATCTAGTTATTTTGATTCTTTAAAATAAGAAAATAAACTCAAACATTCCTGAAATGAAAAAGCTAAAATGTTCTTTAAATGAGGTTCAAAATACATTGTTTTATTTGATATTATATTCATTTTGCTAAAAACATTAAATGCTAAAAGGGCTTACTAGTTCATTCCATTAGTATTGATCCTTTTAACATTTACAATACATATAAAATCAAATATACAACAACAACAATGAAAATGTCATAAATTATACAAGATATGCTCATATAAGATGTCATTTTATAACAAGGGTTGTCTTATAATTAGGACAATAAAGTATTAACCCAGATTTCACATAGACTTTGAAAATAAAGCCAATAAATGAATCATTTTATCATAAACAACTTGTCAGCTAAACACTGGGCTCAACTGAATACCAAATTACAAATATTATAGCAAAAAATAGTCTACGTTAAGGATTTAAAAATTTTTCAAGAATTAAATTAATTATTAAAAGCTACACAACTTATAACAAGTGATCTTCACAGAAAAGACTGTAAATGAATGCATTTGGGAATAAAACCTATATTTAATATGTAAATAACCACGATGAGATGAAACCACCAGCTAAAAATGCATACATATTTTTATTTACCTGTTTCGTTTAGAACTCTGAAGTTCATGTTACCCTGTTACACTCCATAACTCTAACAACACCAGCAATTAACCTGTGTATAAATACAAACCCACAGAATCCTGAAGCAAACCGCTTGACGTTACAGAACATAAAGGTTTATAGTGTGTCCCAAAGGTCTGTTCTGTACAGTAAACAGGTTAGCCAGCGGTACAGAAATGTGATCAGCCCAGGAGTCGCTCATGGGACAAATGCCTATTAAATCAGCGTCATCACACACTTAATCAAGCAAACTGCCTCAATGCATATAACGCGGCTGTTGGATCACCTTTAAGTGTGCCGAGTGCCATTTAATATGACTTTCTGTTTAGTCTGTTAGATCTAAATGAGCCTTGCAATGCGTCACAGTACAATGTGGGATTTAAATTTCACATTTGCCTAACATTACGTGTGACATGAGATTATTAATAAGCCAAATGTCAACAGTGATGACATTATTTGCTTTGCTGTTACTGCATTAACAGCACACCTCTTGTCATTTAGAATCTCTATGACTTTCTTCCGCAGAACATGGTTACAGAATTTCAGCTTTTGTAAAGGGAGAGTTCACAAAAATAAAAAAATTGTCACTCAACCGTGTGTTAATCATGTATGACTTTCTTTCTTCTGCGGATCACAAAAAGACATCTTGAGAATCGCCTCCGTAGTTTTCAGCCCCAACAATGGAAGTCAAAAGGGACCAGTGTTGTTTGAACGCCAGCATTCTTCAAAATATCTTTTTATATATTCTGCAGAAGAAAGTCACCTAGAACTCGAAATTGTAAGTATGGTGAGTATATGTAGACCAGAAATGGTTACTCACCCAAATGTTATTCCTGTTTGACTTTCTACTATGAACCACAAAAGAAGATACTTTGAGAAATGTTTCAGTGCTTTTACGGCCCTAAAATGGAAGTTAATTAATGGCACGGTTGGTTGAACACCAGCATTCTTCAAAATGTCTTTTTTATTTATTCTGCAGAAGAAAGTCACCTAGAACTCGAAATTTTAAGTATGGTGAGTAAATGATGACACACTTTTTATTTTGGAGTAAAAGAAGAGTTCTCACCAGAAATGGCTACTTACCCAAATGTTATTCCTGTTTGACTTTCTACTGTGAACCACAAAAGAAGATACTTTGAGAAATGCTTCAGTGCTTTTACGGCCCTAAAATGGAAGTCAATTAATGGCACGGTTCGTTGAACACCATCATTTCACAAAAGTTCTTCCTTGTGTTCTGCGGAAGAAAGTCATATATCTTTAAAATAAACGAAAGTAAATGATTAACCAATTTTACATTTTTGGTAAAGGGGCTGTTATACAGACTTTCTTCTGTGGACCACAAAAGAAGATATTTCCAGAAATGTCTAAGTCATTTTGTGTACTTACAATAGAAGTCATTTTGAAGCACCGTTTGATGAACAGCAGCATTCTTTGAAAATGTTATTTTGTGTTCTACTGGGTCGAAACTAAGCACAAAGACCCAAGCTTGTCTTACAGAAAGCACTTTGAATACAAATGTTCCGGACCCTTAATCTGATTTCTTCAGCTTTTAGGACGCACAACACTAAGACACATTTGTCCTTTAAGAGTGCAGGCTTATGGTGCGAGATTGAGATGCACTATCACAGGGCTTAGCTTATCTTTACTTTGGCCGTCTGGGCGTAAAACCATCTCAAAGCCCGACGGTTCTGCAACAGGCGCCAGTATCTGCACATCAGATTTGGACTGCTTAGATTTGCTCTTCACTTCATCCCTGCGAGACTGTCGGAGAATCTAACTACAGCAGAATCAAGACCCTGAGAGATATAACACTTCACACGGATGTGCAGTGTTGGACGATGACTAATGAGTGTTTGATAATGCTTTGGAAGGCTGTTTGACTTCATTATTGACCGGTCTTGTACACATGTCACTTATGAGAATACTGGGGTTATTAATATTCCACCTCTCCGCTTTCTTATATGGAATATCAGCGTGTTTTTAAATCTCATTTGAATTCCGTTTGCCACCACGCCAGGACTAAAGGGATTTCAAGGTTATCAATAATGTTTAATTGTCCACATTCTTCTCCATCTGTAAGGGCCAGATTGTTTTTATCATTATAGCTCGGATAAAGGTTTTATTCTCATACACCGAGCCGAAGCATTTAGCTCGGGGTTTTTCAACAGATACATCATGTATAGCTGAACGGGAATGATCCGTCTCGTAAATCAACTTTTAATTACGGCTTCTAATGAAATTTTTATTTTCACCACAGCAAGTCTCGTCTAATTCCAGAAACGACAGAAATTAGCCCAAACCCTGGACGAGCCGAGAGACGGAACCCATCGCTGAAGGGCGCGAGGTCCCAGTACATCAAAATGATCACTGTAAGATCCGACCGAGAAGGGCCGTTTTTGTGTCTGGAGACGAAAAGTGTTCTTACACCTCCATTCTGAGGCGTGAAAGCATTAGTCTTTGTTTGCTTTATCTGTAGAGGGAATTAGAGAAACTAAATATAGCCAATGAGAAATGCTCGGTTGGGCATTAGAATGAATTGTTTGAAAAGCCACTCCTACACAGAGAGCCATTGGAATAAATCAGCAGTACATGATCCAGAAAGATCAGCCAAAATACAGCTCACAACACAACACAACATTATAACAAACACTCCAAATGATCAACATGTCCAATTATTCTGTGTTTTTACAATCATCTAATATCGTATATAAGGGTTGTTCTATTCATACTTATGGAATGTGAAATTATCATGTTGTAAAACCTATACACAAAAAACTACAATATACAATATACAATGTACAATATGACAATCTCTTGTTATCTCGTTTGAGATTTTTTTCCATGCTGAATAGAAGAGTGGACAGGTACATAGTTGCATTTTTGAGACATTTCCGGCCTATTCTCAACTCGGAGGGGTTAACAAAGAGTTAAAAAAATATTTTCACACACACGTTTCTTAACAAAATGAATTCCTACGCTTCTATGACATCACTGTATCCAAATTATGTGAAAGTGGTACAGCTGTGTTATTTCAGAGACGTTAGTTAGCAGATTTGAAAGTTGATTCTTGGACACTCATAATATTAGAAATATCTTCAAATCTATATGATTTTTTAAAAATAGATCCAAAACTATACAAGTATTTATATTTGAGGTATTCAATGCTTAAATACAGAATCGAATGAAAAGGATTGTCGTTTAAAACATGTAACAGACATGTAATAAAAGGTACATCTACGAAATGTGTATAGAAAAGTTCTCTTTTGACACACATTTGGAGAAAATTAGGAAAAAAAGCAGTGCACTGGATTGTATCATGCATTATTTAACATTCGCCGAGCCGCGGATGTACGGTTACAGATTTTACACTGAAAAAATGACTTTAATATTACAGCTTTTCCACAATCCGAAATTCATGCTTTTATGGGTTTTTTCGGTGGCTATTGCTATAGAGAGTTTTTTTTAGAGCAATGATAAATGAGAGCGAAAAAGGGTAAAAGAAAGTTTCTCTCTCATTGATCATGACCAGTGATGTATGTGTGCGAGCATGTTTGTGTTGTCATTGGTGTCTGTGTTCAGCTGTGATAGTTATGTGTGCGAGTGCGTGTGCGTGTGTGTGTGTGTGTGCGTGTGTGTGTGTGCGTGTGTGTGCGTGTGTGTGTGTGTGTGCGTGCGTGTGTGTGTGTGCGTGTGTGTGTGTGTGTGCGTGTGTGTGTGTGTGTGTGTGCGCGTGTGTGTGTATTCACTGAGGGAGGCCATTAGAGACAGGGGAATAATGATGATATTAATGGCATCCATTTCTCATTCTGCCTGCCATCGGAGTGCAGCCCTTAGGATCCATGTGCTGGGATAATTGTTTATATCTTCAGTTGCCCATTTTTATCCCGTTGTTGCTCATTTTATCACTTGAAACACACCTTGTGTGACACAAGATCCCATCTTAGTGTGTGCCCTCTACCAAGTTGAAAAAGGCATAGAGATACGTAAAAGCAAAGGTGTGATGGGCTGGACCCTGTTTAGCTTTTTAAAGGTACAGTTTGTGAAATCTAGCAGCACCTGGTGGTGAGGTTATTGCAACCGATGGTTCCGTCCGCCGCTAACCCCGTCCTTTCAAATCACTAGGGTTGCTGACACAGGACAAAAAGGTGTCACTTGTCAACAAGTTTTGTAGATAAGCTTGTCCGTTTAGGTCTTTTGTAGAAACATATGGTGAATTTCATGTAAGACGAGAGATAAACCGTATTATAAAATTATAAAAGCACAATAATAATTGGCATGGTCTAATAGAAAATAACTAACAATTTGGTACTTTGACATTCCTGCAACTTATAGATATTCTGTTGGTTTATGTTGTTGCTCAAGTCATCGGGCCTAAATGCTGATCTTACTTTGTGTTCCTAAGCAAGTCGTCTGGTCCATATTCGATATTCCCTAGTGGAACATGTCTGGGATGCAACATGTCGAAACTATGAAGACCTTCTCTCTCTTTTATTTGCGATCATCTTGTCTACGGTAAACACGAAGCAAACCGCATCAAATCCTGTTAAACTGAACTGTAAGTGCACTTCATGTTGTGCATTATCAAAGCTAAGCACTAAATCTTTTTCGTCCTTTTTCCACGTGATGGAAATCCGCAGTGAGCTAAACTCAATTGGTTTCAAGTTGAATCAGGAGCAGATCCCTGGAGTGTATCTGTCGAGGCCTCTTCTGACCCGGAGACTTGTTGTTTTTCCTGCAACCTCCCGAAGTGTGACCATAACCTCTCCAAAAAACAAGAACGCACTCACGGTGAGGACAATCGCTGGTGTTTAGTGCAGAATCGCACCTACCCACACTCTCAAGGCTCTCCACAGACTCCAGCTGCTTAATGCAGGAGGAACAACAGACAAACCGTCTGCCAACACAACAAACTAAATCTGACTGTCTGCCGCGTGAGGAAAGGGTTTATGTGGCGCACGTTTTATTGCCGGCCCCGGAAAGTGAAGAGGCTAGGCGATGTTTTGAAAAAACAACATTAGGATTAAAGTGAGATGGAGTGTTGACCGATGAGTTTATAAAGTAGACTTAAGACGTGAAATAAATGCAGGAGCATAGAATCGTAAGAGAGATTGTAGAGATAGAACCCTCAGGTCTGTGGATGAACACGGTACTCTAGCTGAGATTAGACATGACCCGATATCCAAACAGAGCATTTGTCCCTTATGGACTTGAATCGGTTTAGGTTCCGAGGGTACCAACATCCTTCAAAATATCTTTTTTGCCATACAAGTATGAAATAACAAAAGGGTGAGTAAATGTGTGGCTTCTGAAGAACACAAAAGAAGATATTTTGAAGAATGTTGGTGAACAAAAACCAAATCGACTTGAGTCTATAAAAAGTCAACGGGTGCCAAAATTGATTTACATTTATCCATTTGGCAGATGCTTTTACCAAAGCGACTTATAATTATTATCAAGCAGCCAATCATCACTGCAGAGTAAATGGGGGTAAGGTGCCTGGCATTACGGTGTTTGTCTGTTGACACTGGGATGGAACCCACAACCTTCTGCATACAAATCCAACTCTAAAGCAAAGGTTCTCAGCTATGGCCATTGATGTTAACTTTCCCGCAACGTTTAGTTTCAACAAGTAAGCTAATGTGTTAAGGGCACAGCCATCTTGGGCAGGGCAAGTCTGCCATCCAAACATATAAATGAATGTGAGTGGTTTTGGATAAAAATGACCACAATATTAATAAATAAACTCTAATATACCATTCCATGCAAATGCAATGCATGTCAACATTGAGAATGACTCAAAATCAGGTTTGGAGGTATAAAGATGAAAACCGTCTCCAAGCCTGAGCATTACTGTCTCATATTTTCTGCAGTTAAATCCTCCACATCGTTTCGTGGGATAGATGTGGGGTTTTGGAGTTGATGTTTGCGTTGAAATTTCACAGATGCTCGAGCGATTAGAAGAGGAATATAACCATTCATCCACCAGATGCCAGTGAGTATCCAGTCTTAATTAAACTCACACCGTCAAGGCTCCTGATATCAACCCAAGAGCACTTTGAGCAAACCTTTCGCAGTCCTGTTGCTCTGCATACCAATCTGCATGGCATTATGGGTGAAATCAGAGCAAAAACATGCACAGAAGCAGCCACAGCGCTTAAACTCATGCAGTATTTAATAGACATCCAAAAGTACATGAAACATGCATAGATACACAACACAAATATCCACCGGATGCCATTCATAAATAAATACCAGCACGGCCCCTCTTCATGCACGAGTGTGGAATAAAATACGTGTAGAGTCAAGTCAGAGAGTCAGCAAATAGTGTCGGAAGTAAAGTAGACATCATTGAATGTGATGTCAGCTGATTGAAAATTTCAGATATTTATATACAATGTAAAAACCAAAATGATAGAAAATGACTGATAATAAAATCAGTTCTATCTCTCCTGGGAAGTACGCAGAATACAGTAGATGAGTTTTAAGCATCTGCTTCGGAGAACTCCGTCCTTGTTTTATTCACCTGTGAACGGCCAATTCATCTTGACAGGTTGGAAATAACGTGTCTGTTTTGTTTGGTCGTCTTTCTCATGAGACACTGAACGGAGACTTACACGCATAGGTAAGATGCAGCGAGGAGATATTTTCTGCTGCCAACCGTTTTTAAAATTCTTGTCCTTTATCCAGAACAACTCAGCCGACAGGAACTGGACATGTTTTCAGGCGGCTGTGACAGGGAAGAGAAGTGGGCCGTATTTTTAATACACCTCACCAGACGGTTGCACTACAAAAAAAAAAAACATGCTGAATCGATGCCCGGTGCTAAGCAAGAGGATGGAAATGAAGAATGTTGGTTAAGGAAAATGTTTATCCAAACTGATTTGGCTTTGTTTTGTGTCCATACAATAGAAGACAATGGGTACCAACATTCTTCTAAATATCTTAACGTCATTATTTAAAAAATGACATCAGAAAATCGTGTTTCACATCTCAAGAGCACTGAATTACATGCAAAAATAGAATAAAAAGACACTATAAAAACTGAATGTTGGAAAAAGTAAACACTTGCAGGTCATGGCATTTATGTTGAGGTTTATATTCTTTAAAGCACAATTATATACCAGCGCACTGACACATCTTAACTAAACAAATCTTTTGAAAAATGAAAAAGTCCTTCCAAACAAATGGCTTGGCATTTAAAATTACAAATTCTACCATTTATACATACAAAAACAATACTACAATAACGCTTCTCTAGAAGCATTTAACCAAAGTTTCTTTTACTGTTCATTTTTTTCGCATTTTCTTCCATTTCCACTGCTACAAATTTACCAGTTGACCTAGAAATGCACATCCGAGTGAGTTTCTTCAAACGCATGTGTGATTTTTCTTTCAAAAATAAAATCGTAAATGTTATTTCATTCTGAAGATTTGAAATTGATGTGAACACTCTACAGCGAAATCTCCAGCACTTTGACAAAGTCAAGTCACTCATTCCTCCTCCAGCTTAATGACGGCAGAAAATGGAACATGTACCTTTTCCATTTCCTTAAAAGTTCCAACGAGAGGCAAGAATCCATTTCCGTTTCGTTTCTGCTGTGTTTAGTAGTGACAGAGGCCAAACCCGCTTCAGTGCTCAGCATCTGCTCTTCCATGACCGACTCTGATGATTTATGCTTTTTTAATACATGTGATATATGAGGTCATTTAGTTCCACAATCAAACAACACAAGTGTGTAAAGCCTTGTGCGGGGATGGCAGTTTCGTCCAATGTTAAAGCTATTTTGCTTCATAGACCAGATGACTCATTGAGATAAAACAGAAAAATATTTTTTCATAATGGATTTCTAAGAATTATATCAGGATTGTTAATGTCGGAATTAACGTTATTTTTACTACGTCACTTAAAGTGATAGTTTACCCATAAATAGAAATTCCGCTATGATTTACTCACGCTCTTGACATTAACACCTGCATGACCTTCTTTCTTCTGCAGAACATAAAAGAAAATATTTTGAAAAACGTTAAATAAACAGCATGGACACAAAACCAGTTCAAGTGAGTGGGTGCCACTTCCTAACATTCTTCGAAGTTTCTTCTTTTTTTGTTCTGCCGAATTTTTGTCCTGCCGAATTTCTGTTCTCTAATTTCTGTCTGAAATTAAAATTTTTGGGTGAACCATCGGATACATTTTTGGAATTTAATGGTGCTAAAATTGCAACAAGAACGCTTCCAGTCTCATCGTCTCTTGGATGCGCGACTTTTGGTTTATGTCTGGCATCAGGCCGACGCGTAACTGAATTCACTCTATGACACTGTGGTCAAAGTACCAAAGATGTTAACATTACTGTCGGGTCAATTGAGCCGAAGTCGATCGTGTCTCTTCCAGTTCTGCTTCTGTTTAAGCAAGAGCTGAGCACAAATTTAATGCCACATCATTCCTTCACTTCTGTCCAGAAGTAACCTGTTGGCTTGATGTTCAGACATACCTGGATTCTTCCAGAACATAACTAATAAACCATTTTTGCGAGCCATGCATTCAGAAGTAGAATACTCATTAAAGACACAAAACTTCTAAACTCTCAGAGATCTTTCAATCACGGTGTTATAAATTCTTAAAAAGATAAATCCCTGTCCTGAAATGACATTCTCAGGTACGAAAGCCTTCATTGAAAGCAATGTTCTGAAAGCAGATTTGAAAGAAATAAAACTCATTTAAATTGCACAAAGAAGTGAAGATAGATCAAGCGTTTCAAAAAGTCCACCATCTACAAAAAAAAACTGTACAGAAACACATGAAGAATGTTCTCGGTGATGTCAAGCAGGCAGCAATCATCGTTCCGTCATCATTCCGTGAGGTCGTGACTGCATAACAAAAACTTCATATGATGTTGTAAATTGTCTGCCATTGTTCAAACCAGTGAAAAGTATGTGATCAAAAATGTCATGAACTACTCTTTCATAATTTACAAGGCATGAACATTTTATACCAGAAGTCTCTGTGTACTGTACATCAGTGGCAAAGAAAGTATATCTCAGATTCTCAAGTCCTTAAACTAAAAGAATAATCAATGTCAGACGTGTCTTATGGGAAATCTGTGACAGTATCCATGTCAAATAAATATATGTCACTTAAAACCGACCTCTGGTCAGAACCGACAAATGTCATGAATACAACATTAAGAGTTTGATTCTCAATTGAATGTCCTTTGCCAATCTAAACTGTACAGGTTTGTGCAAAAAATGAAGTTACATTAAAATACTTTTTAAACTTTTGTTAAATGTACTGGAATTAAAACTGCCGTCCACTGTTTGTTTTCTTTGCCACCTGGTCGGAAAACCAAGGCACGTCAAAATTCCAACAGGTCTGATTCCTCAAGAAATCACAGGAAGCCGTTTTGAAATTTGGAAAACAGTGAAAGATTTGGAAACACAAACTCGACCTGCCGATTTCCCTCGAGACCAAATTGCAAAATGCGTCTAAGGAATGAATTTCTGCATCTAAAATGATTCTTTCATCAATGTCAGGCAACAAAAAATGACCAGCTAGACTTCCAGCAAGCAAGTATAAAGAGCCCATGCTGATAAAACCCAACAGTACCTGGGGCAATTAAATATTAATGAAAGATTATAATCAGTAAAATCTCAGCATGCCAAACATTTCATTTTTCTGAATGACAGTACGATTTTAACACCTACAATTCAAACGCTGTAAAGATTTATAACAAATTCCCTCTAGACACACAAACATGACATGACTTGACAATGAATCATTTTTTTTGTACAATCCCACAGAAATGTAACTTTTTTATACATTTAACATGTGTCAGGCACCTTTCGTGACAAGTCACATGTTAAAAATGTGTTGAATAACAAAAAGTGTTACAATAAAATATAACAATTTTTAATACATTATCGTTTTGTTTTTTGATTTTGTAATTCTTGTAAAGTGACAAAACAATATTTAGTTCAAAGGATGACATCGGTCGAGAACAGACTGATTTATTTTTTTTCATAACTATTTTTTTAGGACGATAAATGGCATGAAATGTTTAAAGTATATTTAAAAATAAGGACTGTCAAAAGATTAATCGCACCCAGGATGAAATAAGATTGGTAAATATTAATAAATACTTATATATATATATATATATATATATATATATATATATATATAAAAATAGAAAATAAATCTTAAATTTATATATATGTAGATGCATGTGTTAATAAATAAAAAATGAATATGCACAGAACACAAACACAAAACTCCTTCTGAGACTCGTGCTGTTGTGACTTTTGCATCCTCTGTTCGTCAAGAGCTCACCTCTTCTCGCTGTGATTTGTGGAGTAACCGCCACATGACAAACAACGACCCACAATGCATGTCAGCTTTCATTTACGCTGTCAACCGAAAACCACAAATATTGAAATGACAAAACGTTCAGGGCTGCAACATTCTTCAGTCGGTTCTGACCAATTACCTTCCACGGCTGGAGGAAACCGATTACCTCGTGTGACTCAATAGACGGCCCAGATAACAAACAATGGCGCCTTGTTAATCACACAGTCCACTGCGCTGTGAAAACTTGTCGCGCGAGCGCTGTTAATGCAACGCTTGAATGACCGGGGTCATCCGTGGGTCCTATCACCTTTCTAGTACAGTTCTGCAAGCTGAAGGTCATGTTACTGACGGGTCACTGCTCATTTTACACGGCTCCGAATTGTACCATGAGAGAAACTCATGTGGGAGAGAGCCCGTTTGAGCACACTACGGTTTCCATAGGGGACTCAATTCCCCTTACTAAATCTTCAGGTTCCCCGTCTTCTGTGTATGCATCTAAAGACTAAGCAGAAGTTGAAGGATGGTCAGCTGTGACCGGGAACACATTTGGGATGTGGTGGATTGAGAAGTGTGGGGTATGATACGATAGGTGCATTGTGTGGGAGTTTGAGTGGCACCGGCATTTTCCTTTTCTGCTTAAGAGAATAGTTTACCCATCATGATGAATCATGATTCATATCTTAAGAAGCAAAAGAAAGACTGTTAAAGTGGGTCTTACAATACGATTGGGCTTAGATCACTAGTCAGACATTTATTGAATATACTGTAACATTTTGTTTTTGATTCTCTTATTTAACCTCTTTGTAATTAAATGGGGTTTTAGCTAATGAATACTACGCAAATACACAGTAGTCGAAACCTTCTTTATGTGGTCAACGTGAAGGTGTATATTTCAATATTTAAAAACATACCACATGTGCCAAAATAAAAATGTATTTCATTTAAAATAAAGAGAACGAAAAAATGATGTTTTCATTGAAAACAAGAAACTTATACAGATATCATCTTTTATTTTAAAACAATATTTGAAATTCAGGAAGATTATTTAGAGCAATTATTGAATAAAAAGCAGCAAATATATAATTCATTTTTAATGTTGTTTAAAAAAAACTTCCTAGTAGAGAAGCTCGATATATATTATCAAAATATGATTTTGCAAAGTCTACTTGAAAATATAAAGTTAAAATGTTCTTTAATTTTGGAAGCAAAAGAAAGACTGTTAAAGTGGGTCTTACAATACGATTGGACTTAGATCACTAGTCAGACATTTATTGAATATACTGTAACATTTTGTTTTTGATTCTCTTATTTAACCTCTTTGTAATTAAATGGGGTTTTAGCTAATGAATACTATGCAAATACACAGTAGTCGAAATCTTCTTTATGTGGTCAACGTGAAGGTGTATATTTCAATATTTAAAAACATACCACATGTGCCAAAATAAAAATGTATTTCATTTTAAATAAAGAGAACGAAAAAATGATGTTTAAATTGAAAACAAGAAACTAATAAAGGCATCAAAAAATATTTGAAATGGATTATTCTGAGCAATTATTGAATAAAAAGCAGCAAATATATAATTCATTTTTAATGTTGTTTAAAAAAAACTTCCTAGTAGAGAAGCTTGATGATATATTATCAAAATATGATTATGAAAAGTCTACTTTGAAAATAAAGAGTTAAAATGTTCATTTATTTTGGATGCTTAACCTACAAGCTAATGAAGTGAAGTGAAGTGACGTATAACCTAGTATGGTGTTCCATACTTGGAATTTGTGCTCTGCATTTAACCCATCCAGTAAGTGAACACACACACACTGTGAACACACAACCGGAGCAGTGGGCAGCCATGCCGCGGCGCCCGGGGAGCAGTGGAGGGGGCAGTGACTTGCTCAAGGGACTCGTTGTGGTATTCCCGCTGGTTCCGAATCTCGAACCAGCAACCTTCGGATCACGAATCCAAGACTTAAACCACAACGCCATGACTGCCCACTTTCTGCCCACGACTGCACACGACCGCCAGTTGTAATTCCATTTACAACTGTTATTTTGGGGTTTTGATGTATTAACCATTATTTTAAAATGTGGATAAAATAACAATTGGGAATTTCCCCCTAAACCTTGGACCGGTAGTGTCTCAGAAAAGTCTCTATAACAGAAACTTGCATGTCTCAATTGACTATTGAATGAAATGCAAGTCAATGGAGACCAGCATTCTTCAAAATATCCTGGCTTGTATTCCTAATAAAGAAAGTACAC
This sequence comes from Triplophysa yarkandensis, assembly GCA_033220385.1. Classification (NCBI taxonomy): domain Eukaryota; kingdom Metazoa; phylum Chordata; class Actinopteri; order Cypriniformes; family Nemacheilidae; genus Triplophysa; species Triplophysa yarkandensis. The sequence goes on from CM065675.1 coordinate 952,548, forward strand.
ACACACACATGCACACACAGACAAACACACACTCCTGTGGCAGTCTTCCAGACACTTGTGTTAAGCACCACACCGGGTCTCTCTAACCAGAATTTAAAGTGGTTGGAAATGTTGTTTCTGCCTCGTGCGATAAATTGCCAACTGCAAGGTATCATTTGTCATCAGAAACCACAAGATGCGTCACGTTACCTGTTAAATTATACATCTCTCCAATATCACATTTGGAATAGACTTTTGAGCCACGTGTAGAACCAGCGTTCCTGACGCTCATCAGTGCCACAAGCAGCAATTATTCCTCTTCCACACAGAAAATAAAAACTCAAAATAGAACTGCAATTATCTTCACAAATCAGTTCGGATTTATATTAAACTAATGTCATCGAAGGAAGATACGGTGAGAACCTACACCAATAATGCATCTCAAGATGAACATCTTAGAAAATCTACATTAAAACGCTAGAAAAGCAAAATAAGAAGCGGGTACCAGGTGATAAGCAAATAATAAGCAAGGTTAATGGGATCTGTGGTATACAATAATGCATAAACCATTACATTTCATGTGATGCATTCATGCGAGAACGCTGGTATCATCAAACTGAATGAGCTAAATCCTTTCTATAAGCAACAGTTTGTTAAATCAGTTATTCTGCTGTTATATATTTTAACATATGTGCTATAGCTTCAGCCTCCTCAGACTCAATTTAATCCCACGGCACAAATAGCCATGATGATGAAACACACCAGTGACTGACACATCATTTCCAAAGTGTCATCTCTACATGACTGCAGGGGCGGATTCATCCTGAGAGAAGGTGAATACACATTTCAGTCCATATTGGTTCTTAAATACGCATTTCCTTCACACAACATGTTTGTGTTGAATAACCATTATTTTGGGTTTTGCCTTCGGCAGAACACAAAAGAAGATATTTCGAAACATGTGTCGGTTACATGTGTCATAATACATTGTTCAAATTCAAAGTTATTTAGGTTTAAAATAACTTGAGAGCGAGTCAATAAGAGAATTTTCATATCGAGACGAACTTTCACTTTAAAAGACGCCTTACAATCAAGCTATATTATTTTTGTTGTGTTCAATGGGTATCGAGCTATGATCACTTTGAGTCCTGTCTATATACTCTGAAATAAATCCTGCTCTGATGAGTTCAGAAGAACCAGAGCTTTGTGACATCACCTCTATCTTCACTCATTCCATTAAAGAGTCGCTCACATGCTGTCATATTAAAGCTTCATGAGAGCCGGTGCGTGCTGGACTTTGCCGTCAGGTTTTCTCATGAATAAATGACGGAGATTTACCAGAGGTTGAGATCTGTGTTTAAACGTTGAAGATCAGTGAGTTAAGAGCGTTCAGACGGCATGCTGGGGGTTGAAAGGTTCATCTCCGTCCCACCGACACCTCTGTACATCTGCCTATTATAGTGGTTGAATGTAAAGTTGCAATGCATGTCGCACAATGCTCAATGTCAAAGGGCAGACTTTCATATCACAGTATTTTTAACAAAATAACAAGCAAAAATAACAGTGCTTGTTATAAAAGTATATGTCATGGACAGAAGTATTATTCTTTTCTTTCTGAAATCTTCTAAACCTGTAGAATTCCTTTCATCCGCAGAATACAAAAGATGATTCTTGGAAGAGTGTTGTTAGCTCGCATCGGATTTGTTTCCATTCAATGGAACTGAATGGGTGCCCCTGTTGTCCGGTTATGAACATTCTTAAAAATATCTTCTTTGTGTTTTTCACACAAATTTCAGGTCCGCTAGTTGTCATATGTGTGATTTTTGGATCAGCTTGCTACCTTTTTCAATTTCAATGAATGAGCTGAACACGAATTCTCATCTTTAGATGAACTAGAGCTTCGAGACATTTCTCTTATTTCAACTTGTCTTTTTATAACAGTTAAATTTTGAGGCCGGAGGGTCATAAACCAATTACAAACGTATTAAAAGAATTGTGGTTAACATTGAATGTTGACCCAAAGTAACAAAAAGTCTTTCAATAGCGCAACGGGACAGAACTCAAGGTTAGAGCTTAAATCTGAAATGGAAAGGCCCAAAATATTCAAACCTGTTAATGAGACTTCACATTTAAAAGTGTTAAACGCAATCAATCCTGTTGAAATGTCCTTCAACAAACTACTCGTCTGTGTCCAAGCATCTGTTGAGTTCTGCTACATCCATCCCAGATTGATTCCTTTGTTTCAGGATATATTCTACATGGGTAATGATGGGAACACAGCGGGCATAATCATACAGCTCTAATATTCTGTCACTCAGTCAATGCCAGCGCGTTCCAGCCACAGCATTTGTTCCAGCTGCCTCTAAATCTGAGAGGTTGTTTGTCAGCTCCATATCCCTCAGCCGATCTGCTTTCTCCACTACCCATCGACCAATCTCTCTCACTATCTCTCTTGCAGTCTCTCGCCTACTCTCTCCTCTATACAATTACAGCATGGCTGTCTTGGGCGCCCACTGGACACGGTTAGACTGAACGACGGGTAATGACACCCACTGAGAGATTGTATGTTTCCAGGGCTCGCCGCCGTCCAGAGGAGGATGGCTGCATCATCGTGTCGCCGAAAGTGGATGTGTCTCTTGATAAAAATCTACGCCTGCTACACCAGAGAGCAGTTTGAATATGACAACAACAAAATGGGTTTGGTTGGGCACACGGCCGTTTGAATGTCAGGTCCAGGCCAGCGTCTTGTAAACCGATGAAAAGTCAAAGCACAGACTGAGCAACAGACGCTGCCGTCTATGCGAGTCTACAGAGGTCTGAAACACGGCAGGGTAAATTCAATGCCAGTGTTGGGTTGTGGGGTGTATGGGATCTCACGCTGTTCAACTTATACAAGGCCGGTTAAAAGCTGAATAAAATGAATGACATGTGTCCTGTCGCTCGCTTTGAAAAGACTGAAATGTTGATTCAAAATTCAGAAAATCGGTAACTGAAAATAAAAGCACTGAAAATCCGATCAAATGCTGGGCTAGAAAAGTACACAAGAAAAGAAAGGTAACCTGAAGTAAGTTTTTAGCACTGAAACTATAATAATAATTAACAAAATGTAAAATAAAAATGAAATTATACCATATAGCAACATTAAAAACAAACACACTAATGATACGGTGACAAATGCACGTAACGGAAAAAATGTCTCAACTTACAAACTAAAAGTCTAAAAACATAAGACATTTTAAGAGGTTTATAAACGGATTTTAATTTATAAAATTGACTAAATAAACTCAATAAAAAATATGATAACTCCTGTGTCATTGAGGTTCTCGCAATATAAAAAAATGTCATAAATTATCATTCATTTCTCTTAGGACGGAACCTTTGAGGTTTTCATTTTTCCTCGAAACGTAACATTTGCTTTTCTAAAATAAAACCCTATAATAATATGACAGATGTGGTCAATAAAGGCAGCTTTTGAATTGAGACTTCTTTTTTATTATTTTTAAAACATATTGTACACTTTAAATGACAAATGTATTTAATTGCATTTTATTATTTAAAAAACACCATGGTATTACCACTGCTGTATCATATTAGGACGTACACGGTACTTTGTCGAAGCCAGCCAGGCAAGACATCTTGCAGACATCTGTTAAATATTAGGCAGGTGTACAGAAGTTGTGAAGCTCAAATTCTCTGGTTTTATAACTTATTCCTTTTGCTTGCAGTAGATGAAAACCCATCAAGAGTCCACGAGCTATCTGACCCAAAGCAAAAGCGCTGAAATATTGTCGGGTTAGATATGATTCATCTTATTACACCATATTCTTTCCTTGGACATGACACAACTGAGACAGAATTATATATATAAAAGAACTGTAAAATTCTGAGATATCCAAACTTTTGTATATCTAAGATTTACTTGTGACATCCCATGCTGTATTCTTTGACTATAAAACATTAAATTATGTTTTTTATTAACTGTAGTCTAAAACATCTGAGCTCTTTTTGCTTTTAATATAAGTGTCATAAGTAGGTTATATTGCTTACCATAGGTGACTTTTATAATAACCCCACACAAAACAACATCATTCTTATTTTTTGTATAAATAAGTTTCAACAATTCCTATAGTTTGAATTCTTTCTTAACTCATTAATTTCTATTCATAGTTCATTCTTCCATTTAATTCCTTAAAGGAATAATTTAGATATGCTATATTTACTTACCCTCTTGTCATTTCAAACCCGCATGGCTTGGTTTCTTCTACAGAAGATATTTCGAAAAATGTACCTGCCCATTAACATGCGCTGGTTTTGTGCCCACACAATACAAAAAAAGCTCCAAAAGTCCCACAAAAAGAACATTCAGGATGTGAGCATGTTAAATAAACAGCTCGTGTCAGACACAAGGTCAATTTATACTCGCTCTCCCCCGGGAGAGATTAATTGTTGGATAACGCGATGAAGTAAATAGCTGCACCTGTCGTGTTTTTGCTGTCGGATGGGGTCGGAGAAGCCAAATGCTCCCGTTGTATGAAGCTGGCAGGGTGGGGTTATTAGTTGCTTATGTCCCCGGTTGGCACCGAGCGTTAAATGTCACCGCTCTTCCACAGGACCATGGCTGAAATTCTGACTTGTAATGAGGCATGACAACGATTGGTCTCGAATGTTATCGGCTGGTGAAAATATCCCAGACAATTTGAGAGGAAATGTTTTTTTCTCGTCAAGCCGTGAAACCATTAACAACCGACAGCAAAGAACAACTCTGTCTATCAACCATCCGCACGTAAATGACCCAATGCTATTATGAAGATGAATGTCACGAACACAATCCATAAGAACGAAAGAACAAGATGCTTTCGGTACGGTACATCTTTGAAATGAGAAACGTTGGCTGTGATCTTGACAGAGGATCATATATCCGGACAAAACTCTGGATGCAACCTGTAAGTAACGTACATGTACTGTAGGTGAGCCTGAATGTGGACATTTATGTTTTCATTTCTTCAGACCTGTACAAACTCTGAACTTGGCAGACATCACCGTTAGCTCAGATCTTTTCCAACAAGAACAAGGCAAGTTTGTACTTGCTTCGCTCCGCAATCGTTATAAAACATGAATCACCCCTTCTGTACCGGTCGAATCCCCCCGCAGGCCTTCAAAAATGACCTAGAAGCTTACCCTACCAGCTGAAAATTCATTTGAGTTTCATACGGACTCTCTCGGGACACACGCAAAGAAACACGAAACTATACCGCACCTGCGGAGGTAGAGATGTGCCGTACATGCAAGCGAGTGTTTTAAAAAAAAAAAACATCTATACTGATCCAGACATCTACTTCTTTAGTCCCGCTGACTCCATCTCTGTTCTGATTGGCTGCTGTCTTTAATGCACATTACGTCACTTTTAAATTGACTTTTAGATGTAGACTTTAGAAGCATTTCGCGATTTTATCTGGTGCAAAAAGTGTGGGTTAACTGCTTTATACAAAGCAAAATCTATACATTTCTCTTTTCTCCTCCGGTTATGAACGATCGCCTGTACTTAGAGAGTGAGAGGGAAGGCAGCATTGATTTTTCTTTATATCCTCGCGGTTTATTGTATTGGATTCTGACAAACATGCATGCTGTCAAATATTCAATACACATGAGAAAAAGTCATATGGAAGTAATTCATACTCGGCAACCTACGGCTTATCAGTTCACGCACAGATACGGGGAATCACTTGAAAAACAGAGACAAGACGTCCGAATTCATAAACGCTCCATTAACAGACACAAAAATCAATCTTATGGCCTTTTATTAATTCAGACGGTGAAAATCGTATTTAAAACAACTTCTGAAATCTTTGGCGGTGATGCAGTCATCTGTCTTCTATTCCTTTAATCGCATATAAAAATAATCTATTTTAGAACACAATACGCTCAACTCACGATTCAATAAGATATAACATCCATGGTTTACGATTAGAAATGGATTACCACAACTGATAATCTATAGATTTCTTCTAATCAACATCTGAGAAGAATTGAAACCCTTCAATGTTTAAGTCAACCATCTAAACCAATAAAAATGTAATAGATCTGACACTAAAAAAATAAAACTGAATTCAAGCCTTAAAATAAATAAATAATTATTTAAAAATAAATTGCCATAGCTATACGATGCAATTCTTAATGGCTCTAAGATAAAGCTATTGATGCCAAATGCAAAACATCAATATATTATTAAAGACATAATATTTTTAATATAATATTTACTATAAATATTTTTACTGTTTTTTTGTTAAATCAATTAAATGCATTGTTTAAATTGAGTAAATAAAAAAAAATCTAAAATATCAAATCTAGATATTTTTTTATTGCTAATTAAATACTAATTCCTTAAACATTTATTGAATCTAAATAAAATTGTAGAGAAATGAAAAAGGGAAATGAACTGCGTTTTTCAAGACTGAAAGAAGGGTTTTGTCAAACATCAGACGGTCCGGGCCATGGGAGGGGAAACATGATGCAAATACCACCCGCGCTTTTCATGCAAACAACAACGGAGTCGCATCAGACAGAAGGCACACATTTTAATTAATCGTCAACAGAACGAGACAGCGATACGCAGGTCTCACTTCTATAGGTGTGAGAGGTGAGGAGATGGGCTGGATGTGGAGGAGGAGAGCCGTGCTGCTTAATTACTACAAGAGCGCATCAGTTTGTTATGTGTTCCAACGTCAAAAGGGATGACAAAGCCGGCGCAGGAAAAGAAGCAACCCCATTGGTCTGAATAATTGATCTGTGAAAGCATGGGCCTGTTTTGTGCGGATGAAAGCACGCCGACTCATCTGATTCCAGAGCCGGTAGACTCAAAGGCATTGGTTTTATAATATGCCACCAAATAAGCAGATCAATGCCGTTGTGCAGAGGACAAACCTTCACGGAACTCAATGCATGGAATTAACATCTTCACACTTGGGCGTGCAACTGGGTATACCAAGTTTGGCAAAGGAAAATTAACAAGCCACGCGCTCAGACGCATTAGGAAAATAAGCGTCATGTTTTACCGGGTCATTTCAACCTTTGAGGATGAACTAAATCATACACAATGGTTTTGACAATGGAGTCGTGTTCTTCTTTGTTGTGTAACAGTGGCTCCACAATGAATTTGTAATGTATCCGCTTTGATTTGGATTCACCGACATCTGACTTCATCGCACCTGTTCTAATGAGTGTAAATGATTTTTAATGGCTCTCTAAAGCTTCACACGTCATTAAACACATTTCATTAAATTACCTTCAACCTATAGGCGAATTATACTGAATGATTCATTTCAAGACAAACAGATGCACGGATGAAGTGTGCATTATGGATTTTATGTACCAAATTCAGTAAAAACACAAAATGCGCATAAAATGTGCACGATTGGACGGTACGCTGCGTTTCGAAGAGTTCACTTTTCAAACGGAACAAAAAAAAGGTCTTATTCACTTTCATATAAAAATGTGTCATCAACAAAAAGATATTTTGAAGAATGTCGTTAACTGACACCTTGCTTTTTGGTAAAACTATCACTTTAAGAAGCATTCTGCATTACATGGAATGAATCATGTGTCATCAACAAAAAGATATTTTGAAGAATGTCGTTAACTGACACCTTGCTTTTTGGTAAAACTATCACTTTAAGAAGCATTCTGCATTACATGGAATGAATCGCAGGCCTACACACAACCGAACACATTGTTAATTTTCAATCGTTTGCGATTTTTACATCATTTCAATCCGTCAATCTGACATTCACTTGCACACAGAAGTCAGATTCAATCTCCGAACACTAAAACCCTCCCGAATGCTGCATGCAAGACGTCAAAATACAGAACAAACAGCAGCGCTTCGGTTCCCGTAAACGCAGCAGGATTCAATATTATACACGACAGATTGAAACTCGACGCACGACACATGCACAACTACACACATTTCCATTGCTAAATCAGCTGTAACCAAATTTACATTTGCACTGCTCGATATAGAGCCCGATAGATTGGACAGAATTACCGCCGCTATTGCAAGCACATGCATATATTAAATACTCTCTCTCTCTCCCTTTCAGTTTGCTTAGACATCGGTGTTCTGAAGCCTAATGAAGTCGGTTTAAACAGCTATATTCATTGCCTTAATGAGGGGAAGGTGCTTTAACGCTCTTCTCCGGCGAGACAGAAGCTGTGTGGGTGCTAATAAACACAACTCACAAAAACAACATCTTCTAAGTATCCGAGCCCTTCACTCATTTTTGGTTAGCATTTAATTATACTTCAACATTATGACTGACATTAGCACGGCTCTCCCGGGCAGAATATAATTGACGGTAATTTCATATTAATGGTAATTCTGAAGGGCTCTCGTGGATAGAAACATGCAGTATTTTGCATTTTGATGTCACGTTGGTAAAACACAGACCGATGTTTGGAAATCTCTTAGGAACTGCATTATTGTTCGAGTAAGTCTGAATATATTTTTCATTTGCTGCATTAGTTTAATATTTGGTTACAAACCCTCACAGGGCCTTTCACATGTTCTAGTATAATGGACACACATGCATGGTTCGGAGAAAACTTCTGATCTGTGTGTGTGTGTGTGTGTGTGCGTGCGTGCGTGCGTGCGTGCGTGCGTGCGTGTGTGTGTTTATTCCTCTGGCTTGTGGCTAATACAATAAATGATGTTTAGTTTATATTAATATTTTATGCCACATTAATGATTAATTATGGCATCATTTACTATTATCAATTCAAACATGTATGATCTTCTCTCTTCAGCACAACGCAGAAGAAGGTATTTTGAAGAATGCATCCACTTCCATAAATTCTGTTCAGACGGTAAAAAAGAAGTGAATACGGGACTGTTCAGTTATTAACATGCTTCAAAACATCTTCTTTTGTTGTATGCAGAGTACAAAAATCATACAGGTTTAAAATGACAAGAGAGTAAGCAATTATTCATCACTATCAAGAATGTATTATCATAGAAGGTTCTATATATTAGGCTACACCTAACTCACTAACTCACTTCTTTTCTGACTACTCACAAAAAAAAAATCTTTTGTAACTTCGCTCTCTGTGTAACTCGATAGCATTGTTGTCTATTGTTGTATCGGCTATTTACCGCTTCATTGTCTCCTCGACTATTGTAAGTCGCTTTGGATAAAAGCGTCTGCTAAATGACTAAATGTAAATGTAAATGTAAATATATTGGATCTGATTATTTTTATATAGAAAACTGTGAACCACTAAAAAATATACTTTAAAATATATGTAATTATTTAATGACAACATGAACTCAAGCTGGTCTGAACTTGACAAAACCTGATTATCCGTGTTATCTCAGTGTGATTTGACAATGTTCCAAATACAGCAAGAATCCCTGACCATCTGTACAAAGAGTCAACACGGTCAAAGTCACACATTCACACTTTTATTAGTGAAACACAACTAGTGTAGAATCTATAATGTTCTTGCGATTGGCTTGATAATTTTGTCATTTTGACCATGAAAGACCACATCTGATTTCTTTTAAACCTACAATAAACTGAATCATTTTCAACTCCATAAGTGATGCATGCAGACCTCTCACAAAAAGGTGAACGGTGTGTGAACTCTATGGTCATTCTAAAATATTCCTCCTTTTGTACTAATATAATACCTCGGCGATGAATCTGGAGGATTTCCAGGTTTCTTCTCGTCCTAACGTGACTCGAGACTTAACTCAAGCTGTAATTATAGAGATTAATTTATGCTAAGAGATTTGTCGAGGCGCTCAGATTAATGATCATTTAAATTTCTTTGCGTTGAGATAGATGACATTAAATGAACTTCCTCTTTACCCTTCATTTGGAGCTCCATTTATTGTTCCCAGTTTAGCAGGAAATCGTATTGGCAGTCTAATATACACAGTGACCTCCGTGAGTTCTTTAACCGTGTTGAGGTTAATTCAAATTTGCTTTTTTACTAGCCTTTGTTTACGACACCAACATGAAACAAGCACAGCTCACGTTTTCATTTCCATTTTCCAGTGTGTTAATTCTGAGAGTAACAATCTGCTTCAAGGCGCCAAATCTGGTGTGAAACCCCATCACTTTAATTAACAGCGATTACAAACTGCACCCTTCAAAGTGAGGCCTAACCAGAGATAGAGGCCGGAGATAGTGATGAGATTCACTGCATGATACATGACTTACCTATTCTGAATGAGAGCGGGCCACTGGTGGCGTTTCTCACCCACATGGCTAAGAGGAGCAGAGACGCCCAGGCTGCGAGCATCTTCTTTGACTCCTCATGGGTCCAGCCCTGGGGGTCTCCCTTCACACAGCCACCTGACACAAAACACAACAGCACATTACAACATGCTATGCAACAGCGCCAAAACTTTACTGACATGTATTCTTGTGTTTGAAAAAATCATAAATTGTATTCTGCATATGGATCATGGTTCTTTTTGTTGTTTAGACTAAATATAACAATGTTGAACTTTTTTTAAGCTGATTTATAACAAAATATTCTTTGACATCGAAATTGCACCATTCATTGTTGAGCTTTTGATGTCATAGAATTTCAAGTATGATATTGTCACGGTCCTTCCGAAACTTCTGTTGACCAAATTGAGTTCATTTAAGAATAGAAAATAATTTTTTTTAAACATTAATTATTGTGCTGTTAAAGTTGACAAAAGATGTGGAATTTGTTTTAACGGAGTTGCAATACTAGATGCGATACTAAGTGAAGTCTGATAATGCAGAATGTTTGATGATCTAAGATACAAATTCTGAATAATAAATCAATATTCAATTAAACATTTTATTTGTGTGACAGGATATATCATTCCTGACCATCGGCCGTTTTTGAAAATTATGCAAAATTGCTTTTAACCATCAATCTTGACCCGATATATCGGAGCGTCTTTTTATTACTCAGATATTTCCCAATCCCCAAATTAAGAAAGCCTTACTATAATGATTTATGACAAAAAATAAAGGCACAATGTATCAAACATAAACTGTTGGGACTAAATGAGATCACAGACATAGGTTAAACATTTTTGGTATACATGGTATTCTCATACAACTGCAAAAAATTTACATTTACAAGTTAATTTTGAAAAACAAAAAAGTCTAATTAAACTTTAAAAAGTTCTTAAAGTATAATCTGTTTGCAAATATGTTGCTTGAACAGGATGATTTAATTTTGAAATGGGAATCGCACACTCGCATCCCAGGTTTGTCTTGGCGATAAAGAATTTTGCTGGAAATCTATGAAACAGTTTGCGCTCGCTTATCATCATTCTCCAGTACTATCCATTAAACTCACAGCCAAGACAACACAGACACAACCTGTGACAAAAATATCTCAATCTAATTACAATAATGTTTCACATTTACACCAACATGGGTTTTATATCAGGGTCAATATCCAAATCAAGAGGAAAATTAGACAAGCCACTTAAATATAACAAGAGCTTTTCCCATTAACAAAAGTGCTACAAGCTTTATTATTAATGCCAGACTTTTATCATCTATCTGAGAAAGCCATAACACAACAAGCTAAGGACGTAAAAAGTTTTACTTGCTCGGAAGGAAAACATAAATCACATATATTGATTTTCCATATTATTTGTGCTGCCGCCACAAGGTGTCTAATTCTGGATTCAACATGACACAGATTTTGGGGAAATTGATGTAAATTCTTTATAAATACAAATCACAAATGTTGTACTTGCTTTGAAGACGCAGCGGTCAAGGGAAGATGAAACTTGTTTGGATCACATTCATTTTATTGAAGCATTTCAGCTTGCTCCACAGACTCTTAATCATTAGAACTTATCTTCTGTTGCTTACGCAGTGCTTAAAAAAACGTGTTAGAAATCATGATGCCGAGTTCACCGAGGGACATGCTTGAAGAAACACATGCCCAATTCATTCATCAAAGCTGGATGCAATGATACTCGGAAAATACACGCATATCCCAATCAATTCACTCGAATGCAATTACAGCAAATCAGCTTCTATAAGTTTACATTTACATTTACATTTTGTCATTTAGCAGACGCTTTTATCCAAAACAACACCCAAATAACAAACACTGAACGGAAACTTGTATTTCTTTTTGTATCATTTTATTTTAAACATATCTGTCATCTGGAATCCAATTTTCCTGTTCACTCAATAGTTCCGGAATAATTAAATCTTTACACAACTCTTGTCACAAAATAGTATATATTAAAAATATATGTGATATAAGACCAATAACATGGCCCAAACTGTTTTCGGGCATGCTTGTTTTGTCGGAAAAATGTGTTATTGTGTAAACAATATATATGTACTATATTACACAAAAGAAGATATTTTGAAGAATGTCAGGAGTGACCACTTCTTCCAAACATCTTCTTTGGATTTTTCGGAACGAAAAAGTCAATTAACTTCTATTGTACGGACACAAAACAATACGAGTCCAAAATGCAGGCACGGGTTCTGCTGCTGTTCTTCGAAATATGACAGAATCGTCATGGTTTGAGATGATGGAAATGGTGACACAATCTAATTTTGGGGTGAATTGTCACCTTCAAAGAACAAGAGGTCTGAACTGACAGGCAATTCATCTGACATTAGACAGCCTGCAAACACAATACACTGTAAACAGAAGAAAGGAAATTAGTTGTGTTTCTTTTATCAATCACTAGATTGCCATTGTTCTTGAGGAAGCGTGTGATGGAGAAGCATTTTGTGTCTCCAATTCTTTATCTGCCCAGGCAAGCAATACAGGCATCATTAAAGAAGCTAAATAAGTCGGTGACACGGAACACTTTTGCATAAACAAGGTTCCTTGGATAATGATGCGAACCAGATTTGGTGCTCTAAAAAAAATATGGATGTGACACCACGTTGTTTTTGAGTATTAGTCCATATGTTGTGCAAACAAAAATCCTGCAATGAATGAAAAGTTGTTAGTTTTAGAAGAATATTAAAAAGTGATGGTTTACTGTAATATAAAAATAGTGTCACTATATTATCATCCCATTTTGAACCCCAATGACGTTCATCTAAAGAACACAAATGAAGATATTTTGAAGAATGCTGAAAATCGAACTGCAGCAGTACCCATTGACATATAATACCCATTGATAATAATGGGCGTCATAATTAATGGTTACCAACATTCTTCAAAGTATCTTCTTTTGTCTTCCTTTGTAGCTGGCAAATATGTTCACTGGTGCATACAAACCAACATTTCCTCTTAAAATCTGCTCCTTAAGTGACAATGTTTTAATGCAACTACATTGTTAAATTCAACTATTTTTCTGATAAAATTTCGTACACATTTTGTTTATTTAATGTAAATGAGTTAAATTAAAGGTCTTGTTGAAAACTATAACAAATATCTTACAGTCACTGTTAATCCATAACCTTGGATGTCCAAATTCACTTCATTCTTTGTAGCCTAGAGAAAAGATCGTAAAACTTGATTGAAGTAACAAATAATTATGATTAAAATAAGCATCGATATTAAACATATAACGGCGAATGTGATGGTGTTTGCTCTTGCTTTCTGCTTTAAAGCGTTTTCGACGGCCTTTTGTATCATATTGTAAGGTGCTAGAAGTCATTTCTGCAGAAGCCGCCTTTCACATATTAAACACACAATGGCCGCGTACTCTTGAAATGAGAATTTCCTTGAAAACTGAAGCACTGAATTTAATACTTGACAAGCCAATGAGCAGGCTCTTCATAAATCTCATTTCAACGTCTCCACAATACTTATCCTTCAGTGACTTGGTACATAAGATGTGTATGTTTAAAAGCATCACTGTGAGCCACTTGAATGGAGCGTTGAACGAACGATAGTATACAATAGAAAAAGCACGGACGGCGATCGAAACCAAAGCCAATATCCGGCAAAAGCCGACAATACCATCAGATATGAAAGCTATTCTGAGGTCCAGAATAAAACAGTGCAAACTTTATTCTTGTCTCACTCCTCTGTGCTTTATAATGGGATTTAATTTAAGTGAAGTTACCTAAATTAAAAAGAAATAAAAGCTGCCAGACCACAAACACGACAAACAAGTAAAAACCTGTCAATCAAAACCCTGAATTCATGTCTTTTTCTCTCCAATGTGTCCATCAATGCTCTCAAATCTCTAAAACCGGGTCGACGAAATTGTAAGCACATTCTCGTTTTGCAATCTCAGCTGACATCTGCTGTCAATCAAACAGAATATTTCTCTCTTCGAAATGTCAATGAGAGGACTGAACCGCAGGGTAAATGCTTTGTGGATACATGCAGAATTAATAAGAAACTTCACGGCGGAAAATATATTTTCCTTAAGGGTTGAGTTTGGGTTGATGTTTTATTTGATGTGTGCGGAATACAAAGATGACAATGAGAAAAATAAATGAAAATAAATACATCCACCAGGGATTTAATGCATCCCCCGCAGGATCCCAAACAGACACGTGGCATTTCGGCATCAAATCTTATTTAGTACTCATTCACAAGCGAATGTAAACACTGTTAGTGCTGAATCTTTAATAGGATTGACAACTCAGAAACATGTGCCGTGAGACGTTCGCTCTGGGCCTCTGTTTTGTATCACGCCGACAAATAAATATGCTGCATTAGGAAAAACTATTACAAAGTCATTATTTCCTCTTATTAAAAGTTTCACCCGTTGACACAGAAGTACTGACATAAAAGGCATAGTTGAGAGCAAAAAATATATTTTAAACAATGTCCACGTGTGACACATTCACAATTTGATGGGACCAAAACCAATGCAAGTCAATGGGTATCTCTGTTGTTCGGTTCTCGATATTCTTCAAAATATCTTCCAAAATAAAGAGGTGACCTATCAAATCTGTTAAAAATGTGTATAACAGCCAACAAACACACCAGATTGTTTTCATAATATTTTCATAAAGCTAGAAATCTGGCAGCTTGAATCTTCTCCCGAATATTAAAGGCCAAACTAAGATCAGAATGTTGTAAAATAAGTACACAGAGGCCAAATATCACTTTACAGATGGCTTCAAACTCTTTCCTGAATCTTGATGGCTGAATATACAAAGAGACCCGTGGCTGGATGAAATAATGTATAGTGCAATGTCCGGCATAGCATGATTACATTTTAGGAAGATGGGTTGAATGTGTAGCACTTTAGTCGATGAAAGAATATACAAACTTATAAATTACAACCAAGTAAAACTCAGCAAAGAAGTCTTATACTTTCCTCATTTCTGCTGTGGCTTCAGAATGACGTGAACAACAGCTTGTTAAAGCCAGCGAGTTCACAGCGTTTTAAACAAGAGTTATGAAACCGGAGTGATGGGTATTTCAGCATGCATACTGAATCACAATGATACCGAAGGTCACTCGCAGGTTAAGACTTTACTGCCGGGAAATCTGTGATGCACACACAGGATAAATCTGACCGACACCAGCAGGGAACATGATTGTGTTAAATTCATATTCCATTCCGTTCCAGATAAACAAACTATAAAACACACCCTGCGTTTAAGAGAACTGTTGTAAGCTTTCAGAAGAATTCAGAAAAGCAGAAGTAACTAATAACTACAGATGCAACAACACAGAGTACTGATCCAATACTAAAGTAACATTTTATGTGTTGAATTACCTTATAAACTACATCAAACTAACACAGAATTTGACACACAAATTCTTGAAATATTGTTTACAAAATATTCATTATTTTTTATATTATATATTTAATACTTTTAAGTGCTTATACAATGATAAAGTAACATTTTAAAAGTGCAGAATTACCAAACTTAACCTTTAAAACACAGATTTGCTGAAACATTTATTTCAAAATATTAAAAATAAATCAAGTAAAACAATTCCGTTATAAAATAACATTTAAAAGTGTTGAATTGCATTAAAAACTGGATTAAAACACAACATTTAAAACACAGATTTAGTGAATTATAAATACTACATAAAGGTGTTCATAAATAAAATACTCCGAACATGCATGTGATATTCAAAAGAAAAGTGCAAATAGGAATTTAAAATGTAATATGTAAGCGGTACCAAACAATTGGTCCAATTGTTACTGATACCCAATTTAAGCGGTTTAGGGATATAAAGTAAGTGTCAAGTTCTTTCTAAGAAAAAGCGTTTCGATATTTCACTTTAAGACTTGATGTTTAATACTACATGGACCGTCCCTTCGGACACGTTTAGGTCAGGAGATCTCCCCAAACATGAATCAGATAACCAATATCTACAGTATCAGCCCTCCTAACACCGAACCACAAGAAATCATTTTCAATACTGATAAATAACACATTTGAAAAGACATATCTGGATCTGTACCCATTAAGGACATGTATTCATACTCCTCTGATGTTGGTGTATTGTATAAGCGCTGGGTTTAATAATCTCATCATTCACAGCAGTCTCTGAAAATGAGCCCCGCGAGTTCAACTCAATTTTAAGTGAATCAAAGAGAACATCTTCAGATCTTCAATAGATCCCAACCGGCACCGTGCCGACGGACCACGGGTGCTTAGCTTGTGCTGACACGGCAAAACATACCATCCTACTTAAATGACTTGGGACAAATCGACAATGGCATTAACAGGAAAGTGACAAAAGCCAGACCCCGGAGAACAAAGTAAAAGATTGAACATCTCGACGCATGCGCAGGTCGAGAGCTTTGGTAACAGTTCACAGCGAATGGTAATAAATCATTGGTTTCTGCTCGATAAAGGCTTAATCTTTTAAAAGCAAACCATATAATAAGTCAGATTTAATAGGAGAACCTGTTAAATTATAAAGGTGAACATTCCTGAACCCCTGAAATACTATGGAACAAAGAAAATATGCAGAATACTTTTTATCTCATAAATCATACATAAATCTATACATAAATCATAAACCGCTCGCACTTCATATCTATTTTACAAGGTGTCTACTTTGTAGGAACTCATTTGTACATTTAACAATGATTTGCATTTTCATGCTATGTTAAATAAAGGGAAGGTCATTTTTCTAATAATTATGATATTGCTGAATCATAAACTTGGAAATACGGTTCTTCAAATGGAAAAAGTACATAAAGCATATAAATAGAGATTATTAAAATAAAAATGAAAAAAATAGTTGTTTTAAATAAGTTTCTTTTTTTCATGTACATCTGATTTTACTTTGTGTGATGATCGTTGGTACTTTTCTCAAATTGTAACAATTTTCAAGAGAGATTATGTTTGAAAAACACGTGTTATGGATTAAATCCCAGGGAACTGATGTACATTATGCAACTGAGAAATGCGTACAAATCTGCTTGATCAGTCGATTGTGAAAACATGTTAATTTGGATTGGAAATCTTTACTTCTGGATCAGTCAGCATCACTAGTTGATGAGTGAGTACAGTGAGCATTGAAAGTGCATGAGTGAGCTCTCGAGTGAAGGGAGGAGACAAGTGAAGGACTGATGTAGTACTGAAGAGCGCAGGAACGGTTCTTCCTCTCCATTGCTTTACCATTACATGCCCGTCCGAGAGAGTAACCACAAGTGACACAGCAACCACTGGGGAGAAACGCCAAATCAATAGCCATCGCCCCATGGAGAGATGCAGGGGTTCTGTGGTCTCGCTATGACACCCCCACCCTCTCAACTGCTCTTCAGGGCCTGATTTTAAGACGAGGTCTGATTTAGGTCTGACGGGCTCTGAAGCAGGGCCTGCAATAACAGGGTTTTTAACTGCGTTTAAGTGTAGCACTTCATCTTGTAGATTTTAGAGTCCCCCGACATTCTCAGGCTTTACAATCACTCCTACGGTAAAAGGCTCTTTATCTGAGGCCGTGGTTTATTACAGACTTAAATCTCACACACTTTTAGAATGGGATGATGGAGAATTTGTTTGAAATCAAGTTTTCAATTTCTTGGTTTAATTCATTCCAGAGGACCCACGGCAGTCTTCTCGCTCTATCAACATGAAGACTAGTGGTATGCGTTTCAACTATTTTTGTAAATCTTGTAGCAAAAATCAAAGACAAAATTTGTCATAAGACCCATTCCACAATTGCAGGTAGATTGTATGTCCATAGGAGGCATTCAATATTCAGTACCGATTTTAATACTTTTAAACCCAATTGTAGTTGCAAACTCAACTAAAATAATGAATAAATTTAAGTTCGCCTTCAATGAGACTGTCAGCTCTGTTATCTACTAGGTATTCTCTCGAAAAGAAATGCATTGTCCTAATCTCGCATAATTTGCATACTGATGTCATAAAAGTATCCCTGTCTCCGTTCCCAAATATTGATTCAATGGCAAATACCAGTCAAGGGTGTATTAATTTACTGTCAACAGTGTTACGTAGATATTTTTGTGGCAAATTTTAATTTTGTTAATATTTTTCTAAGTCTCTATGTTGATGGAGTCCCACAATATTTAAAAAATGTCAACTATGTTACTGTCCACTCAGACACAATATAGGCATTCCCGGCTATGTCTACAAATTAAATAGGTCCACAAACATAACAAAATGTGCAAACAATAAAACAACAATAAAAACTGCTAGAGAGGAGGTGACATGACAGTAATAGAATAAAATTAACTTTTGCAGCCAATATTGTAGCAATATCTGCTTCCAAGACCCAAAACTCCAATCTCGAGTTAAAAGACAACACAACATAAGATTTAAGGAAACATTATTGGAAACAATTAGCAATCTGAAGTGCATTATAAGTAATTGTATGAGCGATGGAACTTAACCCAGCATCAAGCCATACACACATGTAAAGTTTTATTGCGATGGCATGATGTCGTATGGACAAAGACAGTAAAGCTCTAATTGGTGAAGACTTTATTTACCACACAACCTGAATGCGATTTTAAACAAATCTATTCTGAGCTCTTCATCGCATGGCGCAAAACAGCTGTGATTCAAAGCCAAAGGTCTGCAATATTGTAAACCCCCACAGTTTATAAAAAAACATTCATTAATGAGGACGGAGAAGCTGAAAACACTGCAGTACATGAACACCGGTGACTCTAATAATCCAATTACTTTTATTGTGCAAGAACTACCTGCATAATGGCCTTTATGTATCAGATGTTCATTTTTATATATCAGATTTAAATTGGCTGTAATCAAAAAAAGGTTTTCGAACTCTACAAACAAGGAGCTGTTGTAGGTTTCAGATGAAACAGTCAGAAGGAACAACGGGTCAATGCTTTAATGAGCCAACAGAATGCTTTTAAAATCACTGTAATGAATTCCAGCATTCACACCTACAGTTCTCCTCTGATTTCTGCGTTGTTTTCATCTTTGGGTAGTTTATGCCAGCTGGGCAGAGTTAATCCAGGGAGCTTTGTGGCGAGCGACCACGTGAGACCTGAAAACCCCCACAAACGTGACCGAAGTGAACACACAAAACAAACGTTTAAGCTACAAGTGCGAAATAAATGCGAAACCCAGTGTTTGGCAAATACAAGGTTTGAATGTCATGGACGTGGCCTTGTCCACTTTATAAACAGAAATTAGTGTAAGCACACAAATAGACTCATTAAATAAGTACCAAACCATTACATTGAGTATTTATTTATCTCCACAGGCCCAGGGCTGGACAGAATTTCATGCTGGTTGGGGCATTTAACTACGGCCAAAGTCCTCCTCCAATCCATTGTTGTATAATAATCAATTGAAGCAACTTAAAGGGAAAGTTCACCCATTAATGAAAAAGGTCATCATCAACTCTCCCTGTGGTCATTTTTAATAGGTATGACTTTCTTCTGCAGAACACAAATGAAGATATTTTGAAGAACGTTGGAAATAAAAAGTCGAAAAGAAGTGAATAGGTCCATAGCAACATTCTTCAAAATATCTGTTGTTTTCTGCAGATGAAAGTCATACATTTGGGTAAACAATGGGAGAGTTTGCAGTTTTGGGTGAACTATGTCTTTAAATGGAGGTTGCTCAATTACCTCCAGGAGTCAAGGCCTGGTAAAATTGTATACTGTTTGAATCATTTCAGTTGCGTCCACAGTCTTCCTCCTCTTCAATATTATTTAAGAATCAATCGAGCATCTTAAAATGATGAATGGCGTCATCATTTACTCTGCCTCTTCTTATTTAAAACCCGTAATACTTTTTTTCTTCATCTGCAGAACTCATAAGAAGAAATTTTGAAGAATGTACGTACCAGCACCAACATGCTTCAAAATATCTTCTTTTGTGGTCTACAGAAGAAAGTCATCCATCTGGGGAAACGATGAAATGCCGTTCATTTTTTGGATGAACCATCACTTTAAATGGAGTTTGGGGCTGGTAAACGCCGTGCTACTTGCATCCCCAAACAAACAGTTTATTTAGTGTTTGAACACAGAGAAAATATGTCGCGCTTCCACTTTTACCACTTAGCTTATGTGTTTCCAAAGACATGCAGGATATATAATGAAATAAAGAACACCTGAAATATAACTCTCATTGCATCTCACAATCCTCGGGGCAAATGTTTGTTTTAGAAGCTCGCCTCTTCATGCATATATGAATGAGATTCAGTTCAGCAGTGAGCCAGCAAATGACACTCTCTCCTCTCTCCATCGTGTCCGACTAATGAGAAACCGCCGCAATGAGCTGTCCGCTCCTCCGGTACGGACGGGAGAAATGAAAGAGCTCATCCCCGAGCAGCACCATGCATTCATTTCCGCCGGCCTACACCCCGGAACGATGCTGCCCGCCGTCCTCATCCAACGTTTGTTCTCTCGCCTCCTCTTCCTCCCAGAGGCCTCGTGGCTGTCTCCACAACAGGCCTAATGAGCCCCCGGTCTGACCGGCTTTTAATGCTACAATTATACGGCGTTCCTTAAAAGTCTTAGGGGTGTTTGCTTGTGCTATGCAAAGCCCGACATGCAACTTTTCTCTGCCTGTGGCAAGCACATCCGCACGTATTCATTTTTTGCAGAAGAAAGATGATGCCCTTGGCGATCCCCTCGACCCTCTTTAGTGAGTGCGGTGCGATTGCAGTCGGTTCATGTGAAGCTAGTCAAGGCTGAGTGAAATTAGATAAACAACTCAGCTAATGGGAAGTGTATGGCAATTACGGCTCTAAATTAAAGCAATTTTTCAGTTAAGCGGGATTATTCCAGGAATTCGTGTGCGTTTTACACACGAGAGCCAAAGAATGAGATAAATAACGGACTCCTCTAGGACCTAAAGCAATCCGTAGTGACACAGGGTTGTAACAAACAAGATACAGAGGTGTAAAGAAATACACTTTGATTAATTTAAGTTATTTAACCTAAAGGTTTAATGTGTAGAATCTTTCATGATTTTATTCTCTTGGAATGACTTGTGGCTATTACATACAGCACCGGCCCACCAACAAGCCAAAAGGTCACGCCATTTTCGTCCTGTGTCGGCCTCCGTAGTGTTTGGAAAGGAAATATTGAGCGGTTCACTTAGCCGTTGGTTGCAATTTGTAACCTCACCACTACATGCTGCCAAAATCCACATACTGGACCTTTAAGAATTGCCTGAAATAGCCTTCAAGGGTTCGAACCTGCAAGAATATGATGCATCACAGACTCAATTCACAAACCAAACAGCCTTTTTTATAGCCGAAGACCCCGGCTATCAGTCATAGGATGACATACTGAACAATGTTTTAAAAGCGCCGCGAAACAATAGTGTTTACACTTTTCAGGAAATTACACTTTCAAAGAGATTGCAGTGCAGACAGAGATAAGCATTACCCATTACATGCTGCGTACCAATTCAAAATTGTAAATAAATGAATTGTGTGAGCTAATATGTTATGAAAAAGCATGTGCATTTATATATATTGTGCATTTATATAAATGTAGACTGCTTGATGAATATTAATTGATTTTTACAGTCAGATGTACCCTCGAGAGGCTTACCCGCCCATTAACCGAATACCCAACCAAATGACCCCCAAAATGCCATTTATGCATTTTCCTAGCAGGCTACTATGGTGTATTACGATGTTTATGGATTCATTTTCCAGGAAACAGCCTTTTAAAGAAAGACTCTGTACGCTTTCCTTGTGGCAAGCGTAATTTCTCTAAAGTGCACTAACATATGCTGATTGTGAATTAATGCCCCAAAGCTGATTTATACCAGCAGGGCAAATGCAGATTTCCCAGCGGCCGATGGACTCACTAATGTGATAAACAGAGGTTTAGAATGAAGGTGTTGGTGGAGAAAGGAGACGGAGAATTAAACAGAGGGGAAGTAAACATCTACACTAATGCGTCGTGGGAAAATGAACACAAATGCACAATCAGAAGGGAATTCATGTTTGGACTATACAAGCACCTCACTGTGTCCAGCAATCCAGATGCATGACTTATGGTGTATGTACAGTCTTTGTTCCACATAGGCACATGGAAAATTATTTCTTTACATTTACTCATATAACAAACACTTTTATCCAAAGCGACTTACATTATTATGCATTTGTAAATCATCACTGCACAAGAAACGTAAGTAAGATGTCCTGCTCAAGGACGCTTCAGCGATTATTTGCGGGCGCTCGAACCCACAACCTTCTGTTTACAAGTCCAGCCCTCGAACCACCAGACCACGACTGACCCGACTTTACAAGAAGCACTAAACAAACCTGCACTGTCCGCCTCCAGGCTTGAAAAACCTCAAACATCGGCACAGTGACAAGGGGTTCCAACATTCTGGAAAATGTTGATCATCATCATTAAAAATAACATGTGCCATTTTGTTACTTTTTTTCGATGTTAACCACAACTGTAATTTTTGAATCTATCTAAACAAAATTGGTGATATTATTTTGCTTTATGAATGGTAGAGATAGATTGATTATTAATCAATATTTCATATATACATACATATTTATATTATTATTATTTATAATATTAGATATATATTTATTTACTTGTGGTATGTGTCAGTGCCCATTTGTGCTGTCCCATATGGCTTATACTATATATATTTAAACTATTAAATATATATATATATATATATTTAATAAACAATATATATATTTTAAAAAATTGGAAAATTTTGTGTATTTTTTTTGCTTTGTGCATAAAATATATAGAAACTCCCTCAATATTTACATCAAAGATCTAGAAATCACCATAAAAACACCGATCTTTGGAATGACTCATCATTGGATTTCTTTCCTCTCCCATGTCTCTCATCCATTAAAGATTTTCCGTTGAAAATATCTGATCCAGGACTGGTTTTCACTTTGAAAGTGAATAAAGAGAATAATCGGAATAATCAATTGGATTTAGGATTAATGGTCCGAACATCCACAAGCAACTCAGGTTCTCAAATTCATCGGATGACTTCTGGCAGTGATAATAAATGCCGGAGAAACACATAGAAACTTCAAAGTGATATGGTTATTACAATACACTCTCAAAAGAAGAATCCCAGTAAAGTGAACACTTGCCAGAATGACAGGATGTTAAAATGAGTCCCGTCTGCAGGGAAATTGAATTTCAGTGGTATTGTGCCGCAGTTGAAAGCCGGCGGCGTGGCATAATTAAACAGCAATACTGTACAGTAAATGAGCACGGGGAACACGCCGTGCTTTGTGTTTACTATAATGCTCTACTGTTAATCCAAACATGAGCCCTAATCCTCACATTCAGCATCAGAGTTGAAACGTTCAAGGGTTGCAGCCAACGTGCCAGCTTTGCCCAAAACTGTGAAGTCTGGAGACAGAAGTTTGAAACACAGAAGAATGTTTGCTCTGAAGCGTGTCATTCTTTATTCCCGTTGCTGTGCCAATGTGTACTGTACCTCTGTTTTTTTGCCAGCACACAAATTCTGAGATGCTGTAAGCCATTTTGTTATGGAACGGCACGCAGGCTGTTTCTGTTCCCTGAGAGATATCAGCAAAATAAGTGTCCAGAGAAATCACACCTGTCTCTGTGACAGCATCAGACTTCGTAAATAGGGGAAGACAAGGCCTTGGTTAAGCCAATCAAAAAACATGGATGCGTTCTGTCTGTCTGTCATTGAACGGTACAGCTCAAATGTTATATATATTATTTATGTGAAATTACTTTATGTGAAACGTCAATTTGAGTTTTCTTTACTTTGATTAAATGTGTTTCATTTATTTTGATACATTTCTAACAAAATAATTTATGGCTGACATACGTAAATACTGAAATGAGTTGCCTTTAACTTGATACATTTCGAACGATATAATTCATCGCTGTCACTTATTTCGAATGATATGTTTTCTTAATACTTTGAAAAATTTCTAACATTTACTTTAATCTGATAATTTTATAACGGTATAAATTATCACTGCCACTTGTGAAATATAGATATATGTTTTTAATACTTTTTTACATTTCCAACGATAAAATTTATTGTTCAAACAAGTAAAATATTGATATGAGTTTACTTTACTCTGATAAATTTCTAACAATATGAATCATCGCTGGCACTTGCGAAATATCGATATATGTTTTCGATACTTTGTTTATTTTAAACGATACAATCACTTTGTTTATTTTAAACGATACAATCCATCGCTACCACATGTAAAATATCGATATGTTTTGAACTCTTTGATACGTTTTGATGATACGATGCGTAGATACCACATGTAAAATATTAATATGCGTTTTATTTACTATGATAAATTTCTAACCGTACGATGCACCAATAAAATTTCGATAAGCGTTACCTTTACTTTGACACTCTCCACGTCCTTGTTCTTTGCGTAACATCCTTCTATGCATTTCCTCAAAAGCGCGTTTTTTTACTTACATCGCAATCTAATTTAAATATATAATATGCACAGTTGTTGTAGTCTTTCCACATTGTTACATTCATATTAACTGATATTCCTACGAAAGAAATGCTTCTTGTTGCTGTTGCTATGACTGAAAAAAAACATACAGGGGTTTAGATACAATTACATAACATTTTTAACTTAAGCATACTGCAATTTAAATGGGGCCAGAAACGTCATGCATTCAAATGAGTTTCTATGATATAAGTAGGGGAAGTCACCGCGGGGCTCCGGCTTATACAGTCGTAGATTATTTGCCCAGCAAGAACTGCAATTAAACAAAGATTTCTCATTAACCGTCAGCCACAGCAATGAGGTCACTTATATTGTGTCAACAAATCGAGCTATTACATTTCTGTATGTTAATAGGATCTGCGAGTGTCATTTTCTTCCGTGCAGTCCGTCAAAATCCAAGAAAACGCTTTCAACTACCTTCAGCAACCCAAATATAATACAGATAGACAGACATTAACCTGTTTAATTACCGTCTGCCCACTCGCCTGTTAATTCGCTGCTGTTCTTAGACAATGTGCGAACTATGCCTGCAGTCATTTCTTTTGCAGCTTGGATGAGAAAATGAAGAAATGCATAACTCAGCTGTTTTTATTTGTGTAAGGTTCTTGGAGAGACTTTTACAACGCAGCAGCTGACTATAATACAAAAATTGAAATTGCATTGCAGATTTACGAAATGCACAACCTGAGCAAAGGAGTGCAGAAGATGTATTTACAGCCATCAAAGCAGGTTGAACCGGTGAGAAAAACGACGGGTTCATGCAGATTCTGAAGCCATGATCCATTCATATTCAGAAAAACTGCATTTGAGCTCTTTATAACCAGACTGTTACACACCGGGACATATCATTGCTGTGCAGTCTCCATCGAACTTAAATCCCACGGCCAAAAACTTCATAACAGTTAAGGCAGAAGTAGCAGTAAAAAACAGAAAATGGTTCAAGCCTGTGCTCCTCCGAGACCCCTACACCTCTACCGAGAACTGCCACCCACTTCAGCAAATCTAGAGGATGTGATAGATTGCCAACTCTTGCAATCGTAACTCTCCAGTGCTGTTTTACTTCAATTGTAGGATGTTTTTTTACTGCGCTTTCTTTCTGGTTTTACTGATGGTGTGTAGACTACATTTCAAACACTGGCAGGCATTTTATATCCTGTTGAAACAAAACCACGACCTGGTTGCTTAGGTGGTTCACACACAAATGAAATGAAATAAATTAATCACTTTCTAATCATTTTAAATCTGCATACATTTCTTTGTTTGTTTAAAACAGAAAGATATTTGGAAGAATGCTGGTAACCAAACCATTGTATAAAAGGTAAAAATGGTACTTAAAAGGAGCCCGGACATTTTTTGCTTTCCTGCTTTCATTGAAATATCTTTTTATGATCAACAGAACAGAACATTATAAACGATGGTTGACCATGGGATCCAATAACTGTTTGGTTATTAGCATTCTTCTAAATATGTGTTATTTAGAACCAAGAAATGTATACAGAGTAAATGATGATGTTTTTAGGAGAACTGAGCCTTTAACTCGGTCTCTATCTTCAACAACTAAAAACTCATATTTTCCGGCTACATCTAACTCACTATCTCACTTCTTTTCTAACCTACTCACTCTATCAAAAACAAGTAACTTTTTGTAACTTCTCTCTCTGTGTAACTTGGTAACATTGTTGTAGCACTTGTTCACCTATTGTTGTATCGGCTATTTACCGCTTCATTGTCTCCTCGACTATTGTAAGTCGCTTTGGATAAAAGCGTCTGCAAAATGACTAAATGTAAATGTAAATGTAATTCAAAGTCAATTTCTTTAGAATTAGTTTTGAAACTAAAAAAGTTTAAGTCTTTCTTCTGGAAAACACTAAAGAAAGGTTCTAAAAGACCCATCAGATTCTCGTTTATGGACACAAATCCAAAGTCACAGGGTTGTCCAACTCTCTACCAAATATCTTCTTTTGCGTTCTGCAATCATATTCACGCTGCTTGCGGCACAGAAATAAAACACTTCACCTTTAAGTGCGTCATGTATTTATAAAAACAGTACGTTGTCAGAATATAGCCTTGGGTTTAATGCTACCAAAGCTGATAGAACTGAATTTAAATGAGAGCACTGAGCTCAGATGGAAGCACATAAGAAACAAAGCAGGCAGATGTCAGTCACCCCACATCACAATCCAACAGGTACGGCTGGAACGACCGGAGCCTTTCTTCTAACAAGCGGAAGAAAATGTATTCAGAGGGCACAAAGGTGAATATGTGTGATTAGGAGGGACTTAGTTGCTTGGTGCCAGAGGAAAAGAAGCAAAGGAACATAATTGGAATGTAAATGGGGTGTTTAAGCAGTCGGAAAATGTGAACAAAACAAAAGAGGTCTGTTGACGTCTGTGAATGGGCAATATAGGAATGTAAAGCATTTAATCGGGATGAAGCCTGGTGTCCTGGTTTATGAATCAAACTGAAGGTTTGGATGCCATATGGTATTGATTTGTGTGGGAAGAGAAAAAAATGAAGAAGAACGACGGGAACAATGACCAACATTTAGATTCAATGTCATGCTTTTCACCGTGAACATGCTTATAGATTTCCCTATTCACAAAACGTTTTCACGCACAATTTGTGTTGCAGGATAAATGCTTCTAAGCTTTGATTTCCTATTGATCACGCAGAGTGCATTTATTCAACACATAGTAACAGTTCCAATAAAGTTTGCCAGATTCTGGGATTATGAGAAATTCTCCCACAGGATATGCATATTGTGACAAACTTTGGGATGCAAATATTACATTTGGGTCCTAGAACAACCCAATTACCCAAATTGTTAAAAACAGATATATATATATATATTAAATTCTACAATTGCTAATTCTGTCATGTCTTTTCAAAGCCCTATGGCTTTCATCTGCAGAAAAATTGAAAAGGTTAAGACAGTTGGTAACAAAACAGCCGTGGCATCCATTCAAATCTATTGCATGAATAGAAAACCAATGAATGGGTTGCTAACATTCTTAAAAATATGGTTTATGTTTTCTCCATAAGAAAGATAATTCATTGGTTGAGCCAATAATTTTATTCTGTGTGAAGTTTTCTAGTTTTTGAGCACTAAGATATTTGGAAGAGTGTCAGCATCTAAGACCTATTTTAAAAACTAAAAATGTAGTCAAAGGATTGTATTTTTGATCTGTTCAACACAAAAGGAGGTATTTTGAGTTCTTTAGAAAATGAAAACATTTTGGAGCACCTTTGAGTACCATTATATTATTTATACCATGGTTGTCGATGGTGCCTCATAAATCTCAGTTGATCAGTTTTTTCTGTAAAGAAATCGAGAGCAGATTTCTACAGCATGTGTGTTTGTGTGGTTAAATGTATGAAAGAGACAGACAGTGAAGCGGAACTGATCCGGGCTAACTGTACGGCCTTGTCTCTGCTCTTTTAAATGCCGGCTTGCGTTCAGAGCTCGGCGAGAGGTCATGCCTGGTGCATGATGGAAATGCAGGGTTACCCGGCTGCTCCTGCTTCAGAGAACACTGAAAGAAGAGCATGCTGGAACTGAACTCCAACATCTTTAGAAGCAAATTTCTTAAACTGAAGGAGCAAGCGTTCCATGCAGGGGTACAGCATGCTGTTCAGGTTGGCATTCATCTATATATCCCAGGCTTCACCACCTTCAGGCCTCTTCATCTCACATCTCCTCAATATGCACAGACAGAGGTTGAGAGGAACAGCTGGACCCATCAACTCCCCACTGACAGAACTCCATCAGCTTCTGTCCTGCGTGTCCTAGCATCTAACCCGCAAATTGTCCATAAATTTCCATCTGAGCTTCCCGAGATGCACAAACCCATATTTCGCCGGACATTTTGAGTTTGTGAGCTGCTCGTGATACACAAAGACGAACAATGGCGGGGGCATAAAGACGTTAGCTGGGTGCTGATACAGTCAAGTGTCATGTCTGCATAGTTCTGTCCCTTTTGTTTATCTTGTTTTTCCAAATCTGTATATCTTTGTTTCCTCTGTAAAATACCATATCTTGAAGAATGGGGGTCACCAAACAGCAGATCCATTCACTTCTATTGGCCACAAAATCAATGCAGTTACAAACATTCTTCAAAGTATCTTCTCTTGTGTTCTGCAGAAGAGACAACACAGGTTTGAATTGAGATACCAGAATTAAAGTTCATTATTTCCATAGACCAAGATAAGCAATTTGAGCTGGATTAAGTCTCACAACACAGAGAAAATGAATTACTTTGTAAAGAAGAAAAGCTGTGATGTCCATTTCTCGATTATAAGTTATTTCTTACTGAAATGATAGGTGTTACTTAAAAGAGACAATCTCAGTAGTGTTATGCAGATTCTATATCTACATGATGTAAGGAACAGAATCCATTGACCTACTGTCTTCATTGAGCACAGCCCCATATGTTCCACTTGCCGTGTAAGCCGATCCATCATTTTCATGGTAATTGTTGAGTCAGCAAAGTGCCATAAGTGAACATATGTCTCATTACATTAACCCTTAAGACCCGCATGTGACAGAGACTGAAGACGTAATGAAATACTGAAACATGTCTGGCATGACAATTGGGACACATTAAGACATTCATGTGTGAAAATGCACATCTGTGTTTGTGCATACAGGTAATGTTATTCTGTCGCATTACAGAACATTAAACAATTAAAAGTGTTCGTAGTTTTAATGCCTAAATGTAAATGTTTTAAAAGGTGCCTATATTTAAAACTTGTTCATAATAAAAAAATACGTGTCAACATACCTTGGAAAAAAGTCATTTTGGACATGTAAGGCTTTCTTCTGGAGAACGCAAAAGAGGATATTTTGAAGAACGTTACGAGATACTGCGGCTCCTTTTCACTTCAATTGTATGGACACGAAACCAATGCATGTCAATAGACACATTTTTATTCTAAATATCTTTTTGTGTTCCATAGAAGAAGAGGTTTTGCAGGTTGGAATAAGATTGCATGAACGGCGTGAAATATTTCAATGGTTGTACAATTTTAGAAAAGCAAAAAAACAAAAGCACATTATTGTTTTTAAACTTTTGTTAATTATTTTTACATTTTTATTTTGCAATCTATTGGATCACACCCCTCCATAATAATGCTTCGTTCACAAATAAATGCAAGATGATATATTCCGCCAGCTCATCTCTGAGCGGTTCATATCAAAAACACATGCTCATGATGGCAAAGTTCACATTCAGCCCAATATCACGGCCCTCTCTGTGGACATGAGGACGGCATGTGACTGACTCCTCCAGAGCCCTGCGTTCATATTAAACAGGATTTTACATAAATCATAGCAGACAGTGGCAGGCACTTGACCCACCTCCTCCTCTTTAGATGAATTGCCCTGCAGTAGAGCTATGTGCCTGGAATATGTATAACCAAGGACAAGCTTTATTAAAAAGCAATAAGAGATGTTCATAATTGAGATGTTTTCAACATGTGTTCAACATTGCTGATGGAGGACGCGAATACTTGAAAATGTGTTCTGTATATAGTTTTTCACACTGGAAATATTTTGCCCAAGCCAGGACATCCAAGGCCAGTTTTGAGAGTATTAGGAATGATGAAATATGTTTGTTATGTTAATCCGGCACATACAGAAATAGCATCAGATTCGCTCTTTATCACGATGAATTCAGAGGTCATACTTTAGTGTTGTCAAAGAGATAGTCCACCCCATGAATTATGAATTACTTGCCCCTATGTTATTTGAATTATCATGTTAAACATCTGAGACAGATATTTGGAAGATTGCGACTTAAACACAAATAAATATTGAATTATTTTTGGGGGTTTCATTGAACCCAAATTAAGATATTTTAAAGAATATGATTAAATATATGTAAAAACACTGTTACAATGGAGTATATGTAAGTAAAAAGTGAAAAAATCAAGTCAAATATTTATACTAGTATGACCAAAAATGTTTTGTGTATTTTAAAATTAGTTAATTTTTAAATATTTTTCTTGATATATAACAACCTCAGATGAATGACAAAATAATAAAATTGATCTTCAATAATATGTGTCAATTAATTATCAGAGTATCAATACATTTTTGCTCTTATGTGTCAATTAATTTTCAGAGTATCAATACATTTTTGAAACGTCACACTCAAAAAAATTGATTTTAATATATTTTCTTTTTTTTGTTCTATTTACTATGTCACTGAAGTCTTTTAAGCCTAGCTTTGGCCCTGTTGATCGGTTTTATAGGGAAACACTTACAAAGACAGTAAGACATCAGGCGAAATGTACAATACAGGTCTCTTTGATATCCATTGATGGAGAATCGCAGTCGGGTGGTAAATCTGATGTTAAACAATTTTGTTTCCTTAATTTTAACTACTTCCATAAATCTATATCTAACCAGGGACCACACATCCCCGAGAATGCATATAAACATGAGGGCCGGAACACAGGCGCACCCACGCAACACGTTCCTAATAACTTCCACAGCCCCGCCTGTATGGAAATTTCTTGATTAAATTCCATTAACTGCAACTTGAGTTTTATCAGATCAGAAATGGAAGGCAATGCGACAGAGACTAAAGGTCCCTGCGCTCTTCTGCTCTCAGTCCAGACGGCAAGGCAAACAACAAGCTCTCCAGCAAACCCAAGAGAGACATACCTGTCTGACTCACACCCATACAAATCCCAGGATGATTACATTCAGCGTTTACTAGATTTCCATGCTAGAGCTACAGGTTGCATTACAGGAAAGCCAACGGAACAAAAATTACTCGAATGTCATTTATAAAGCGTGTTTTAGGAGTCGCTTTTATCATGTTCCTTTTTATTCGACCTTCTGTTAAGATCTGCCTTCAGGCACCCGGATCAACCGTATCCAAGCTGATTTATCATGTTGTGGGATTTGTGGCACGTACGGAGAGATTTGTGTAGTAAGAAACGCACGACTAATAAGTATCACACATTCAAATAGCAAAAAGCCACATCACTGCCATTTCAGTAATAGTGTAAGCAGTAAAACAGGATTTTGTGATGTATGTCTATGATTGCAGCACAGCACTATAATAGCGCAGTAATGAACGTTATTGCCTTTACAAGACGAATATCCTCCATTACCACGGATCTTTACAGCGCTTTTACAACACCATCGGTGGATGGCACGGCAAAAGCGTGCACAGCCTCAGGCTTCTTTACTGAGAACCACAGCAGCTGGTGGATAAACGGTGATGTCAAAGGTAGCAGACAGGCAAAATGTAAGTCTATTTAATGCTCTTAAGACTCCCAAAATACAGGTGCTGGTGGAACATTTTCAGTTAAATTAAACATAGTATTGTATCAGTGCATCTTAAATATCATTTTACTATGCAACACAAAATGGGCCCGGTCTGGTGTAGACATGCGAGCTGCGAGTGTCAGAATCTGTCATATATAACTTGCCTTTGGTACATGAATGATGAAAAATATAGGTAGATAGAGATAAAGATCACAGATAGAGTCTAATATGAATGTAAAGACTAATATAGAGCGCATCGGACCTGACTTTAGCTGCGGGTCTTGAAGGGACCTCGCTCTTAAACATGCTGCTATCATTAATGTTCATTCGAAATTAAAATTAAAAAAATATTTCAGTGTGTTGGGTAGCTTTCATTTCTTTTGTTATCTTTTACAAAAGAAAGGAAGGTTTCTTTTGTATTAAATGTATTTAGCAGTGACGACTGACATCACTATTTCTTTTCATTTCGGTTGTAATATGTCTTGGAAATATTAAGGAGCAGCTTATATATTTCTAATTTGTCAACTCATTTTGTTGAAACGAACTGTGATTTGTGACCATCAGGATCAGTATCATGTCTAGCATTGCATGGTGAGTTACGTGAATCGTTTCATACCTAACAAGCTGTGTTTGGCAGAATGGCGTTACGCATTCAATTCTATCATGTGGATACTAAACCAGTGCCACCATAGGAAGGTTGACGACAATCTTCAAAAAATCTTCTTTCGTGTTCTGAAGAAGAAAGAAAGTCACACTTGTTTGAGATAACCGCATCTTTGAGTGAACATTCGCTCTTTTATCTGTGATGACGTTGGCGCACAACCCAATAACGCTTTAAAATCATCAATTATTTGCGAGATGCTTTTTTCGTCGAAAAATAGTGTAATGAAAAACCCATGAAAATGTGTCATCACTAACGGCGCAAGGCCACATCACCGTTTCAAGAATACTGCCGGCCGTGAAACATGATTTTGTGATATTTCTGAACGTTGCGCAGCCTTATTATAGCCCAGTAATGTACATTATTGTCCCTGCAAGATGAATATCTCCATCACCAAAGATCATCAGAGGAAAAAGGCAACGAGAAGTATGAAAAAACCATGACAGATAAAGAGAGAAAAGATGTGAGAGAAACACTTAAACACTGAGTGATGGTATTTACACACTGACTGTCACATCCACACTGATCTCTACTCATCATGTTTATAATGTGATACTTTTTCCAATTCCGTTAATGACAGCCTTTGGTGGAAGGTGGTGAACGCCGATGAATATCTCTATATCCCACGGGTGAATGCGTTTACCCGTGTTTCTCAGCCTTGGTGCTGTCACACAGGTGTGCCTCAGCTAATGGAATATCTATCTCTCTTCCCTGAGCGTTCTGAAGCGCCATTTACAATTTTCTCGACTGGAGATGAATTTCGTCGGGCATCAGAAAGAAATGAAAGAAGTCTGGTCATTGCAGTAATTAGAGGTTGGATGTTATATGACAAAGAAAAAACAACTAAATGTAACGCCTGTTGCTTGGCAACTCTTAAAGAGAACTTTTACTTTGTCTGGGGAGATACTGGATATCAGAAACAAGCGATTACAGTGATTATCACAATTCGTGATACGTAAACACCTGGTTTTGGATTTCTTTTGACCTTTTACTGCGTAACATAGCCAACGGTAACATAGATGACATTGTTGATACATTTTACAACAAATACGCTTCACTGCCAAAAGTATTCGCTCAGCTATCCAAATAATGGAAATCAAGGGTTTCAATCACTCGCAGTCTGATGCTTCAAGACATTTTGGGCAATTCCATCCTCTCGACTTTGTAGGAACCCTTTGGATCTGACCCCTTCCTCTTCCAACATGACTGTACACCAGTGCACAAAGTAAATCCATAAAGACATGGATGACAGAGTCTGGTGTTGATGAACTTGACTGTCCTGCACAGAGTTTTGATCTCAACCCGATAGAACAACTTTGTGATGAATAAGAGCCAAGAATTATAGCCAGGCCTTCTCATCCAACATCAGCTTGTGACCTCACAAATGTGCTTCTGGAAGAATGGGGAAAATTCCCATAAACACACTAATAAACCCTGCGGACAACCATTCCAGAAGAGTAGAAGCTGTTAGAAAGGGTGAACCGAAAACATATTGAACCTTTTGGAATAAGAATAGGATATCAATTCAGTTCATATGTGTGTCAATGCAGGTGAGCGAAAACTTTGGGCAATATAGTGTATGTTTTTACATAATGTAAATTTTATTTAAAATTTCTTGATTAAAATTTGACAGGTACGTAATCCAATCTTGTTTTGGGTTTCTTTTACAGTTAACTGATTGGACCGTAATATAGTTGACATTTTGGGCCTGGTTAAAACAGAAGCCAAGAGCTTTTTTATAACGTATTTGAAATATCTTAAGATTTAAATAGGCAACAATTATATTTCAGTAACATTGTTGAGAGTTACTTAGTCCAATCTTGACACATTTGCTATTTTAAAACTAAAGACAGAGGACATGCTTTCTTTCTTTTATTTACAGACTTAATTAACTCTAAAATCACATTGTGCCAATCATTTTAGACGGGGTCAACCCATTCTTTATCAAGAGAGGTTTGAGTGTGCTACAGTGTTGACAGTTGTGTTTTGGACATGATCAGAACAAATGAATTATATTGATGATTACGTAGCAATAGAATATGAGATATACCCATATATATGTATATATAGAATGACCCACATCTTTAATGTATAGACATCGGCAGCAGAGATGCGAACTGTACATGTGACTGCAGTATGTCACTCTTCATGGTACATGGCACTGCTCACCCCTGATGTTGGCAAGACTGATTAGATGAAGGGACATGAGTAGAGAACGGGAGAGAGAGGATCTATCACTTTCATCTGACATATTTGTCACCATCTGTCTGGCTAATGTGCAGAGTAAATCACAACAGAATCACGTTCATCTCCTGGGGTTGCATGTCAAACGCACCCAACGCCTCTGAAAAAGTATATCCAATGTGATCATGTTATTCGTTTTCTTCCATGTATCAATGTATTTTGAATATACATTCATTTGCATGTTAAATAAATGATAAACGTGGGGCATCTGTGACCCTATCTTTGAAAGCAGGCTAAATTCAAAATTGGATTTGATCTATTCATTTCAGTATGATTTCAATCTTTAGCATGATCTTAATCAGTTAATATATTAAAAATATCAATATTGCCTTTTCGATGTTCTTTACATTATGTAGAATGATTTTATGTATACATAAGTGAATCACCAAAAAGGGTAACATTTGTAAGATAATGAATGTTTAAGATGTATGTTCTTACTGTACATTTTAGAATAATTAGCAGATTATCATTGATATCCATCGCTGTTAAGCTGTTTAAAAATGTTGAACTGGCAGAAATAAAGGGAACGCAAAGACCTATTAGGTCAATTAGCACTTAAAGCCATGAAACGAAGCCTGATTTGTTTTGACATTCTGAATTTGTCATACATCTTTATCTCCTGCCAAATCCAATAAGCATCCCGTCATAACAAATGACATCAGTCAATGAACGCATGAACGGATGTGATCCCAACACAGATTTTCATAAATACATTATGAGACGTGATATATTATAGCAGCAAAAATAGACCAATATCATCGTCATGCGTCACGGATGGTAATTTATGTTTCTTTTGGACGGTGGGACTTTATTGAAGAGACATGACAAACAATCAATATTAGCACGGAATAAGATATGACACTGCCAAAAATACTGGAGCCAGCTCACACAGCCCCTGCTTTTGATCTATCTATCCCGTCCACCGAGGATTCAGAAATATATGACCGCGCACATACACAGGAACAAGCTTTAGACTCTGATGCTCATGCTAAAGTCACCAGAAAAAAGACAAAACGTGATGTCACAAAACATATTTGAAATGCATTGAGCATCTGTTGGAGCCACAGTCTGTTCATAGGAAAACAATATCCACCTTCGTTTCTTCAAGGCAAAGCCTTTTGAATCCTAAACAACGGCAGGGATGTTTGGACTAGAGTCCAGAATTATTTATTCAGCCCTCTGGACTGTTTTTCCTTTGACTGTTTATTCCTGTCTTCACACAAATATACAGTATCTCACAATGACAGCGCTGACACTGTTCTCATAATTGTTTTTTTTTACGGTAGGAAAAACTTTCTTGTTAGGCGTTGTGTGTCCAGTATTACAAAATGATAAAAATGACAAGCCATTATTATTATTATTATTATTATTATTATTATTATTATTATTATTATTATTATTATTATCATTATTATTATCATTATTATTATTATTATTATTATTATTATTATTATTATTATTATTATTATTATTATTATTATTAAACACAGCAAAAACAACTCAAAGGACAAAAAATTTAAACCAATTTGAATGTTATGTTTGAATATAGCTCCATTTTAATAACTTTAAATCAAGTGTCTCATGACCAGTTTATTCTTTAAGTGCTTTTTTTCAAAACGTTCCAAATTTAAAAAGTAAGAGTTTTTCATGCCATTTTGTTGTCTAGTGAAGCTGTTCACTGCTTCATCAATGTTTCATATCAAATAGCTATATTTTTTATTTAAAATTTACTGCAAGTTTTTTTCCAAAAGGCAATTAATCACTAAGCCCTTTTAGCTTAAATTCAATATGTCCTGTCTACCAATCATGATTTGTTCAATGCAATCCAACATGGCGATGCTTTGAAGGGTTCATTTGTGCCCAGTCTTTAAAATGAGCTCTTTAAACTCTTTTAACACTTTTGTTGGTCTGGATGAGCCGGAGAGGTCTACGCCTGGCAGAATGGACATTTGAATTTATTTGATTTCCATTCATTTTTAATTTATTTGAGTTCATTAAAATAATACTTTATGCAAAAGTAAAATCGCAATCATAAATTATTTTACTCTAAAAACCATCCCAGATTACTTTGACTCCATTTTAAGTTGAACATAAATAAAGATTAATTTATAAAACTATCATTGCTGTCCTTCTGGATCCTCACATGTCCTTACTGTCATAAAGCATTATTATTAATCACAATTTATATGTATCACTGAGTTTTGCAAATATTTTGCAGTATAACTGATATTTTTATTAAAATAATCGATTTATGATAAGGAATATTTTTAATGAACATGAAAGAACCCCACGCATGAACTGTATAACAACCAAAGAATTCTCAATCTTTGAGACAACAACAACAACAACTGAACGAACACTTTCATGCAGAAATCAGTCCGCTCCAGGCACATATTTTGGTTCGTGTAATGAAACTGAAGAGGTTTTTCATCACTGTATACAGTATGTCTCACCGCTCACAGTCATTCATAACCCTTCTCATTAAAGTTCCCATCTTAAGACCCTAAAACAAGCGTTTAATTAGACTGGAATCTGAGAATATTGAAAGTTTAATGCATTTTGATTGCAGCAGATTTAAGCAGCTGCTTCCGGGCACCTTGTGTATACAGTACGTCAACGAGTGTGGTGATGAATCTAAACATCCAGAATGCATGAGGAAAGAACATGCAACCGTCTGCAAAGGCTTCTGGGGTGAATGTGCTGTTTATCAAGTCTCTTTCCAAACAAACAGGAACACCGCAAGATTTCAGGCCACAGGTTCTGTGCATCTCCAAAAACAAATTACAAACAAAACAAACACACTGCGGATATCTTCATTGCTTGAAAGACTAAGCAAATAGACACGAAATCAGAACAAATGCTGTAGATCTGATGGGAAAGCAACAGTCCGTAACGCAGGGTCATGTGATAGCCCTGACTTCACTGCTGGTGCAATTGCTTTGTAACCATGTGCACACAGAGCTAACCGAGGGCACGCGATCAAACCAGCGCTTGGCATACTCCAACATTTAGCACTGTTCTTCTCTGACTGCGGACCCGGAATACAGATTAAAACCATCCTGAA
Source organism: Triplophysa yarkandensis (assembly GCA_033220385.1). Lineage (NCBI taxonomy): Eukaryota > Metazoa > Chordata > Actinopteri > Cypriniformes > Nemacheilidae > Triplophysa > Triplophysa yarkandensis. The sequence goes on from CM065675.1 coordinate 990,609, forward strand.
TGTGTTTTCCAAAGAACATTTCAAATATCGGCCTATCACGCATCGCGGGTTGGAGTCGCATGGGTCGGAAAGATGCTCAGACAGGCGCAATATTTAGGGTCCTTCGGGGTCAAGCTGCAGGCGGTCTGTTCTATTGGGAATGATCTTTTTGGGATTAGGTATCAGGGTCTGAGGGAGAACTTTATGAAAGCATTCATATCTCCACCCGGTTTCTAAATTGAGTCAATATGAAAATCAGAGAACTGTTTGAGCGAGGATCGCCTCCGAATTTCTCACACGCTCACCCCGAATAGAAAATTGCAGCAGTTGCGTTTCTCATATCATGCCTTTTCTCGTGAAATTAGCACATTCAAAGGGCTTCGAAGAGAGTTCTGGCGACTTCCAGTGCCAGTTTTCATACAATTCAGAGATTACACAAAACCCTGAAAAACTAATGAAGCACAGAGTTAAAAACAGTGTTTCAAATGCATCTGGAAATGTATAAATAATATAAAACACAGCAATCCCAGTGTAAATCATGACTGTGACAGTCGAATAATTTCAATAAGATTTATGACCCTGAGTTTGAAAACCTTGTGAAAAAAGTCATTCCAAGAGTTTTCTATAAAAAAAAACATGTGAAGAACATTCCGCAAAAACAATTGATACGTTAATAAATATTCAAATCACGGATAAATAAATGCTTGAAATCAAACTTTGATGATTCATGATTTAACAAAAACTGTTTTTTAAAGACAGGATCACATGTTATTAGAGATCAAATCAAATATTTGATGTTGATAGATGCCGTGTTTACGCCAAATGCAAACAATTATTATGGAAATATTATTTATTGCAGAAAATATTACATGACAGTGTCCCTTTTCACATGCAACTCTTCTATCTTAACCCTTCTAGCATGGAGTCATTGATGACAATCTCTGTCTCAAGATTAATATTTGACTTGCACAGATGACTGGGTTGGGGTGCATTCATGCCATTTTCATCACCTGATGAATTCACGACTAACTGCGTCCTTGCATTAACTTTGTACGTAATTCATTCAATGTGAACACAGCATTAGACATAATGTCTTAATAATCCATTTCCTTTCACATCTTAATGCAAAGTAAACCAGCCAGCAAAAGATGTTTTTTCCTCGGTCACTTTTCACATTTCAGAATTCGACGCGTATTAAAAATAACCAAAAAACAAACCGAAATCCTCTTCTGTACGCATCTGGGGAATTTGATGGATATTTACAATAAAAAATCTCTCCAGAGTTTGAGGAAAAAAGAAAAATCAGTGTGATCTATCTGAAAGTTTGGATGTGAATCTCAGACATTTTATAACACATTTTACTGCGTGTGATTAATTTATCATCAATTACTATCTGGTTATGATTTCAGTTTTAGTGAAGAAATGAATTCCCTCTGGTTACATCCCTCTGGCAGCACTGCGTTTGGTCTCATCTCCTCCGGCGGGATTACAAGCACTAATGACAGTGTGATAAAGACATCTAATACCTCCTTTTTCCTCTTCCTTCTTTGAAAGCACCATAATATCTGACTCATCACATTATAATACCGGATTAGTAGTAATGACACTCATTTTTCTCTGTGAAGCACACGCGTACCGATGTTGAGCTTTTTATCCAAAGATGTTTTGCTTTTCTTTGTGCTAAGATGGTGAACGGGAAAACCATCGGCACACACGGACGACAGGCCAATGCGATTCTATTACGCAGACAGCTGTGGTCAGAGAAGGCCAATTAGATAATAAGCAATAACATCTTTCTGGGTCTTTGCACTGCTGTATGATGTAATCCCGCACAAAGTTTCACAGACGGCCGAGTCATTTATGGTGCATAATTTGAGCCTGCCACGCCATCTGAATGTTTAAAGTCGGCCTCGGTTCAGAAAGGCATCACCCATCGGGACGCATTTATAATTGCGTCTGTTCGGCCAGCCTTCAGACTCGAGCCTTCTGATCTGAATCAAAGACAATCCGAATGACTAAACCAGTGGGCAATCCACATTACAGCTGTAAGAAATATGAATGATGTTTCATTGTTTATTTCGACTGATGCACGGTGTCTTGTATATAGATGTGAGTCAAAGAAGCTTTTAATGAAAAATGTGCACAAATATTCAGAAAAAAGTTGAAATGTTTGCTGAAATGACAACACACAGCACTAGTTGTAAGGACTAAATAAATGGGAAAAATAGGACTACTCTAATTCTGAAAAACAAGCATCAAAGTTTGATTAAAACATTAATTTGCAATAGGATTACAATATTTGACATGGTCTTATCTTGTCGGTATTAAAGATATTAAGAATATATAATAATTTAACACATTGTTGTTATGTTATGAAGAATGACTTACATACACACAGCGGGCAATGCAAATTGGGCATGCGGCGCATTGGCCGAGGACGTGAAGCATTCTTCTAAATCTGTCAAATTTAAAATTAAGCGAGAAATCCGAGAGCTCATCGACACCTACTGTTTGACATGTCGGGACACAAGACTTTATTTGTGTCGCACCAAAATAATGAGAAATCCAACGAGTAATATACAGCGAGAAACACAATCGTGTTTGGTGTGAACACCCCCATTAAAGAGTTGAGTTACAGAAGAATCTCTATGGTGAAAAAGCATTTATTACTTATCACAACCTGAATAATTGTGTCCTGATGGTTATGTCGACACCGTCCAACATCCTCAAATTAGCGGCTTTAACACTACAAGAATCATTTATATGGCACAACTTCATTCCAAAACCTTTCGCCGAGCGTCACTAATTGATCAGCTCCAGTTTAAACCTTAATCTCCATTTGGCAGCATTGCTGTGCAGCCTACGTGAGAAAGCCCGGACTCCCACCCCTCCCAGACTTCCTCCCTCGCATACTGCAAAACAGCCATCACTGCCAGGCAAAGACAGGATTGATCCAGCAGTGAAGAATAGTCTCAGGGCCAGAATGAAGTGGCTGGCATAAACACAGCAAGTCTGGCATTTCACTGACCCTTTCTGCTCCCGGAAAACAGATTCGTTCCGGTAAACGTTTGTTTTATCAGGCGATTTGTTTTATTTGAATCACCTACAGTGATTCCAGCAAAAGCATGCACGTAGATCAGATATTACTGCTTAAAACTAAACTACATGTCTTCATATGAATCATACTTTAGCAAGGCTTAAGATGCGGGAGAAAAATTGTGTAATCGTCTGCAGAATATCTGAACAGTTAAAGTCTGAAATGCTGTCATTCGTTTCATGATTTATGAACAAACTGGTGATGAAAAATAAAATATGAAGCAATTATATTGCTGGATTAAGCAACAAGAGAACAAGAGAGCGTGTAATGATACAATTATACTGTACAATAAGAAAGGCGTGAGTTGATGATGTTGTGAAGGAGCGTGGAATGATGGGACTTGATGTCTTTATTGGCAGTTCAGTAGTTATTTCACTGCTGTAAGAATTGTTTTTGTCATATTTAAATTACAAACCCTATCAATGAAGATGTGTATGTGGCTCGTTTTCTCTGTACAAACTCAAAAGAAGATATTTCGAATAAATCATTGTGCTCATATTGTAAGTCAATAGGTCCAATGTTGATGGGGCACACATTTTTCCGAATACCTTCCTTTGTGTCACACAGTAGAACGTATGTTAACCATTATGTATGATCATCTATTGTTGTATCGGCTATTTACCGCTTCATTGTCTCCTCGACTATTGTAAGTCGCTTTGGATAAAAGCGTCTGCTAAATGACTAAATGTAAATGTAATGATCACAATTTTAGGATTTTAATTTTAAAGCAAAAAAAAAGGCATCTAGTGATAAAAATGTATTATGTAAAGTCTTTAACATATTTGAAGATGGTTTAGAAAAGACAAAGTTGAAAGACTAAAAGACAGAGAAAATGTGTGCATATAAGTTTGGTACATTTGCTATAAAACTGATTATTTTGTAACCCTTCTGCAAAGTTATAAAGTATGTTTTTTAAGATAATAAACATTTAGGCAGTAACCGCAGTGATCAAATCTGTTCTTCATCTTTATTTTTGAAAGCTATACTCAGTCCTCTCTCACTGCTTGTAACAATTACACATTAAAGTGTGTTTATGTGACAGGGTGATATAAAACAGGTCAACATGATTTAGAAAGAAAATGACAAATTGTCTGACGCACAGGTGTTGTGCTAAACAACCCATGACGCATAACTTTTTTCATCATCATAATGTTGCGTCTATCAGGCAGGACTCTCTGTCTCATTATCCTTTACGTTCAGTTGACAAGTTATGAATCATGGACTAATGAAGTTGTCATAATAACAATTTACTAATCAGTGCAGAGACGACACTCCATTGAAAGAGTTAAAGTCAATCTAAAATGTGATCTTGATGTGGCCCGGTACACTGTGAACATTTCAGGAGTGAAGCAGTTTATCTTAAAACACATTTCTCTGGATTACGATAGATTATGTTCGGAATAAAAGTTGTTGTTTAAAGGATATATGTCTGTGTTCTGTCCATATTCATTTTTATTCTTATTGCTATTAATCGTGATCAATAGATTAACAACTCTAATCCGTAGTTTATAATCGAACACTACCATTGAAATTGTTAAAGTCAATATTAATTTAATCTTTAAAAGGGCATTTATCTGGACGGGCTGTTAAAAGGTTATTCATGAGTCATCGTGATTCATTGTATCCAGAATAAAAGTTGGTGTTTACTGAATACATGTTTGTTCACTGTGCATATCATTTTGATATAAATAAATAATGAATATACATATAAAAATAATCATGCATACAACAGTGACGTATGCTATGTTAACACAAACGTTTCCTCTGGATGTGAGCAATCCCGATTAATCTATCATCATCTCAAATCTCTAGTACTTTCAACAGCTATCAGAAGCTACAGTTTATCATTTGAGTATTAAAATAAAATATCTCGCTTACACAATACAAAATTACAAAACTGTTAATAGTTTACCTGTGTTAAACCGATCATTATGAAACGAATGATAAACAACATCATTAAATGTTATTCATAAAGATTCTTTCAAGTGTAAAAAGGAAAATTGTGATGAAAAAGTCCTGTCTATTTTATCATCACGCCATACCTCACAACACAACCTTGGTTCAAAGCTTCTGTCATTTTCAGAACCAGGATTCATTTTTCACATCTCCCGAATATTCACAGATCCTCCAAGTGAGAGAGACTGTATAAAGCGGAAAAATGTGAGCTCTACTCTTGCACATATATTGATTTCTTTATGGACATTTCTTTGCATGGCTATACTGTCTGAAGCTGTGTCATTCATTGATTTGCACATATCTTGAAGTCTGTCTCCAAGGGAGTGTAATATAAAGGCAAGCTGTTATTTTCTTAAACATGAATATTGAGATCCATTGTAGAGGATATCAACATTTGCATCTGCTTGGGTTTTTATAGGCCAATGCACATAAAAGCAACAGCAACAGCGTCCTATATGTTGTGTATTTCAATCAACTGATTTGGAAAAGCCGGTATTAGATCTAGCCTATCGTCATAAAAAACACAATGTTTTACACCTTAGGTGCGATATTTCGTCTAAAATAAAACATATTTTGTTTTATCGTCGAGACTCAATGTACAAAGTTTGAAGGAAGCAAAACCTAAGTCAACTACTTTCAACGTCTTTTCCAAACCACGCACAAAAGGCTTTTAACAGAAGAAATGTGAGTCAAGAATTAAAATCCAAATCTACAGAAGCTTTCCCTCCTCTTGAAATACCGATGCACAATCTGCCACAAAAATAAAACAAAGCAGGTTGATTTCTGCCGGGTGAACCTTTGCATTACGTAAACCTTCGCACCTTCTTCAAAAACCCCACGGCATGGTCCACGGAGAAATCTGGTAAAGGATCGATGCAGCAAACTGTAGCCTGGCCCGTATCCACCGTTGTATCATCATTTGCATATTTCCCTTCCTTCTGCGCTATCCCACTCGGGAATGTAACTGTACGCTCTTGTGAGGAGAAGCCAAGCGGTTTGTGTGGGAATGCAAGTTGCGAGTGGTACGGGGGGTCTTTTTGAAGCCCAACTTCAAATACGTAAGCTTACACATTATGTGGGTGTACTTTTGCGAATTGTGTTTTTTCTCGCATAAGACAGAGTTTACTTTCCCACATTTATGTATTTTATCCTTAAAAATACACATAATATTGGTGGACACACTCTGAAGGTCATAAGGTCACATTGTGGACCATAAACAGGCAAGACATGCTTTGAAAAACAACCGCCTTTGCTTCGTGAAAATGTAGCTCACCTCTTTTCTTTCTTTTCACACTATGGGATTTGGGATAAATGTGCAGCTGCTTAATACGAATTATGGGGTTAAATATCTGAATTACTGCAGAGACCTCATTAATGTGTGACCTTTTTCGGTCCATTCCACTTCTTCCTAATGATTTATAGAGAAGGCCTCAGTGGATGGAATAAGCAATAGTGGAAACGTATTTGCGATATGATTTAAAGAAATAATTCATCTAGAAAAGAAACATTCTTTATTTACTTAGGCTCATTTCACTCTGAACATCAGGGGAAATCATTTTAACAGAAACGAACATTTCTTCCCCACTTTTGGAAATATGAGTAATCAGCTTATTACAGTATACATCCAAAATTTGGCAAATGAGTATGGATGTTAAAGGTAACGTGCGTTGTGATCCCATTTTCAAATTTTGGTAAGTGTTTAATGTTGTTATTATAGTATAAATCATGTCGGTAAATTATAAAGTTCAAACTTCAATATCAAGCGAGATATTTTATTACATTTACATTTACATTTAGTCATTTAGCAGACGCTTTTATCCAAAGCGACTTACAATAGTCGAGGAGACAATGAAGCGGTAAATAGCCGATACAACTATAGGTTAACAAGTGCTACAACAATGCTACCGAGTTACACGGAGAGAGAAGTTACAAAGTTTTTCTTTTTTCTTTTTTTTTTCTTTTTTTTTTTCTTTCTTGATAGAGTGAGTCGGTTAGAAAGAAGTGAGTTAGTGAGTTAGGTGTTGCCGGAAAAGATGAGTTTTTAGGTGTTTTTTGAAGATAGAGATCGAGTCTGACAAGCGTGAAGCCAGAGGCAGATCGTTCCACCATCGAGGAACTGAAGCAGAGAACGTTCCAGAGAGATTTCTTACCCTTTTGAGCTGGTACCACAAGTCTCAGCTCATTTGCGGTTTCTTGAGTGTATAACGTTATTAAACAGAAATCGCCTGTAAATGTATGTTTAACTCGCTTCCCGAATATTATAATCCACATGTTAAACTATGTGCAGCACATTGAAAGACGGAGCAGTTCCTTCTTTGTCTGGAGAAGGTGTTATTTATGGATCACAACCGGTAGGTGTATCTTATTATTTAAGTGCATTAGGTGCGTTTAACAGTTTCTGTAACGTATTACATAAATGGCAATGCTGTTTAGTTTTGTTATCTAGATGATAATTGAAACTAATCAGACAAAGAGTGTAATTATTCAACTGTACTCCATCGATTTCTTGTGTGTATAACGATCAGTTATAATTATTTGTTTATTATGTCTATTGTTTATTGTTGACCAGATGCTGGTTCAGATTGAGGTAAAATTTTAGATGCAGACACACAAATCATTGTTCTATGTTAATGTGTATGCAAAAGTCATGCTTCCACCGGTTCTACTCGATTCCTCTTTATCTATGTTCTCCGGGTCAGATTTTAAGTAAATTGTGTTAATACATTTTTGTGATAACAAAATATATGTCTGTAAACTGCGTATATCAATTTTGTATTTATAAATACATAAAACTATATAGTTTTGAGAGAAAAATATGAAAATCAGTAATTGTTTATATGAAATTTAATAATATATAAATATTAGGGTTGTCAAATGCATAATAATTACAATAAAAACATTATGAAATATAATAATAAAAGACATCTTTAATTTTTAAAATATATGCACATACACATTTTTTATTAACATATATTTATACAAATTATTATATATATATAAAATGTTATTTTAATTATGTATTAAAGTGTATTCTATTTACGTTTATATACATGCACTGTGTGTGGAGTCGATGTAAATAATCACATAAACCGAAATGAATGTGCATGTGCATGTGTTTATAAATCCTAAATTATTATGCGCTGTACACAAAGATATACATTATGTGAACATAGATCGCGATAAATCGTTTGGCTTTCCTGACGCAGTGCAAAGAAAAATTCCAGCTGACCGCATACAACTGCAACTTTAAGAGCAAGCATCTGTCAGTCTGTCAGTTTGATGGATCAGTAAGCCGTAGTCTGCTATAGTTAGCACTCATTTACTTGCTTTTCAGTTTATGTCGAAGGTTATGTCACCAAATGAATATTCAGAATCAAAGTTGAAATGCCTTATAAAAAGTGAATGCTGAATGCTTTTACTTTATCTGCAGAATGTTAATAGTATGGTTACCACCCTACTAAGAGTTAAAGACCCCATCACTTTAAGAAGAACGAAAGCACTAAAAAAGTTGTTTTATAAGAATCGACCTAAAGAACTCTTTTACATTGTTAAATCAACATGTACTGGACAATGAAAGACAAATGGCCTGTTTCTGCAAGTGTTATTCTGTGCGGTAACACCTGACAACATATTCGAGTGAGATATTTTCTGTTCTGCCGAAACAAAAGCAGGCTGCCATCCACATTCTAACCGATTTATCAGTACAATGTGCCGGAACAGATAAAGTGCAGATTTAGCCACTTGAGGAAAAATCAATGTTCTCTGTAGTAATGTTAATTTTAGCACAAGGGTGCCTGTACAGTTAACCCAGTTTAACGGAGACACTTCTCCAGTGATAAGCTCTTTAAAGATAAGTTCTTGAAAATGGAAAAATGCTGCGTTGATTCAGAAAAGTGAAAGAGAAACGGTAAGATTCACAGCAGATTTTGGTTCAAGGCATAAAGTTCGGGCCGTTTTAATGTGTAAGAGAACGCAGAAGTGCTGACCTGGCCGAGTGCTGCTAGATTCTGGCAGGAGAATAAACCAACTCATAAAATAATTGCACATCTTTGCAGTCGGTGGGATATCTCTAGTTTCCAAGGACCTATAAAAGTAGTATACACGTTTCTATAGGAAGGGTTATGTCTCAAACACAATAGGCGTTGAAGGGTTCCATGCGGCATGCGGTAAAGAAGACAAAACAGGACTGTCTTAACCGTGTTACTGCATAATACATTTATGCGCCGTGGCACATAAATAATGCAGCGTTCATTTTCTTGGCCGTCCCATGTGTGGCAGATTTTTTAAACTAATGTTCCAGTGTAAAGAGAGATCTTGTTTTACGTTTTGATATGAGATAATATACGTTGTGTTCCTTCGGGAATTACGGGCCGCAGTATTTCTTTCCTTTTATGGTAGAGACCTTATCGACTGACTGTGTTACACTGAACCTCTTTATGCCTTCATGCATTAAAGTTGTACATGATTCATATTATAATAAGCTATTATGTTCAGAATTAACGACTTTCATTCAGAAATCGAACGGAAAAAGTGAAGTGTGTAGCCGGGCGTGTTTTCAAAAATGGGCAATTGTTCTTGCCAAGCTGCGAGAATCTATAGAATATGAATTAAATCGAGGATGTTCTAAACACCCAAACTTTCACGCTTACAAATGACAAAAACATGAAGGGTTCTCTGCCAAAAAAGCATTCATCACTGAAATGAAAGGGCATAATCTTCAACACAGCTTTCCAGCAAACGCTGTGCTTTCCTGAAAGATTAATCACATTTCAAACAAAACAAAAACAGACGGCCCAAATGGAAGCAATTACAAAGGTATAGGATTTTAAAATTCAATAAGAAAATAAATGTATGAATAGATAAATTACCAAGAGCACAACTGTGTTTCGAGGAAAATGTGTTTTCCACTCGGTTCTCAGTGTTGGCGAAAAGCACATTCTGGTAATTGAAAAAATAAAGATTATGCTAGGAAATATCTTTTTTTTTTTTAAGAGAAACAGGACAAATAGAAACAATCCAATTTTCTTATTCAACTATTTATCTTAATGCTGTAAGGAATGACTACCAAAGCATCAACCAATCAATGACCACCTAAAATATTTTTCCCATAAATAAGACTGTAGGTATTTCACGTAAGATATTTCGCCGTATTTGATGGAAAACCCTTTCCAGGAGCACACAGATTCTCCGACTGTCTGGGGATTCAGCCGACTCTAAGTAAACTGGCTCCAAACTAATCAAGAGCGGCAGAGCAAACAGATGCATTGTGGGTCTGCGTCTCCCCCCTCCCACTGTCCCACGTTCCCACTGGAGCTTCAGCTCTGCTCCTGTTTGCTCTGGCATCTCTCTAGTCTGTTGGTTTGTCAATCTGTTTGGCTGGATGGATCTCTCTCCCTCTTTATCTCTCTCGCTGTCTCTCTGCCATGAAATGCGAGGGCATGTGGGCAGAGTCTCCGACCCCTGCAGTGATTAATGCAGGTGACACTGTGTGCGTAAAGAGGAGTCGAGCCAGACGTGATGGCACAACTTGGAGAGAGCCACCTCGGCCAAACCAACCACAGATCTGTCCACACACTGACATTTCATTATCTCTCTCTCTCTCTCTCTCTCTCTCTCTCTCTCTCTCTCCTCTCTCCCTCTCTCCCTCTCTCTCTCTCTCTCTCTCTCTCTCTCTCTCTCTCTGGTCTCTCTCTCTCTCTCTCTCTCTGGACTCTCTGGTCTCTCTAGTCTCTCTGGTCTCTATGGTCTCTCTGGTCTCTCTGGTCTCCCTCTCTCCCTCTCTCCCTCTCCCTCTCTCTCCCTCTCCCCCTCTCTCTCTCTCTGGTCTCTCTCTCTGGTCTCTCTGGTCTCTCTGGTCTCTCTGGTCTCTCTGGTCTCCCTCTCTCCCTCTCCCCTCTCTCTCCCTCTCCCCCCCCCCCCCCCTCTCTCTCTCTCTCTCTCTGGTCTCTCTCTCTCTCTCTCTGGTCTCTCACCCTCTCTCTCTCTCTCTCTCTCTCTCCCTCTCTCCCTCTCTCTCTCTCTCTCTCTCTCTCTCTCTCTCTCTCTCTCTCTCTCTCTCTCCCTCTCCCCCTCTCTCCCTCTCTCCCTCTCTCCCTCTCTCCCTCTCTCCCTCTCTCTCTCTCTCTCTCTCTCTCTCTCTCTCTCTCTCTCTCTCTCTCTCCCTCTCCCCCCTCTCTCCCTCTCTCCCTCTCTCCCTCTCTCCCTCTCTCTCTCTCTCTCTCTCTCTCTCTCTCTCTCTCTCTCTCTCTCTCTCCCTCTCTCCCTCTCCCTCTCTCTCTCTCTCTCTCTCTCTCTCTCTCTCCCTCTCTCTCTCTCTCTCTCTCTCTCCCTCTCCCTCTCCCCCTCTCCCCCCTCTCCCCCTCTCCCCCTCTCTCCCTCTCTCCCTCTCTCCCTCTCTCTCTCTCTCTCTCTCTCGCACGCACGCAGAAATGCTCAATGGGATGAGATTGTGCCCTTTAGTGCTAAATAAAGTTTAAACTGATTCTTGAAGAATATGCATTTATTTCTATTGCTTTTGTGTATATACAATAAAGGGAAATGGTTGCCATTCTTCACAATGTGTTTTGTGTTCTGCAGAAGAAAACTGGTCAGGTTTGAAAAGAAGAAAAGAAGATGTTTGAGCACCTTTTCACCTGTATTGGTTTTGTGTCCATTCAATAGAAATGAACAGGTGCCACTGCTGTGCTGTTACCAAATTTATTCAAAATATCTTCTTTTGTCTTCTGCAGAAGAAAGTCATTCAGGTTTGACATACAGTAGGGTTGCTAGATTATGAAAAATATTATTTTCTGAATGTTGGAATTACTACTGACTTGACTGGCTGGAAGATGAGTTATAGATTCAAAATATTGATAATTTAATCAATAACAAATTTCTTAAGATTCTTCATATTGTTAATTAAGATATTCGTAATGTATATTTCAATAAGAAATAAATGCAATGAAAACTACAAGAAAATATAAAATAGACAGACTCAAGTTAATAAAATATGAACGAAATATGTAGAAATGCAAAACTGAACAGGGCACAATTATGGCTTTAACTCGATTCTTTTGTGTTAATAATTGCTGGAAGACTAAATTGAAATTAAAAAAACGAATATGATTTATTGCACAGACCAAAAAAGTACAAATGATAACAGAATTTTCCATTTCTGGGCGAACAACACTTGAAAGAGCAAAACCCTGACCACTGTTTTATTTTATTTTGTAAGGTAAAGGCACAAAGCAACAGAAGTATTTATGAAGCTGTAAAGAAGCGCCGCAGAACCAAACATAAAAGACATTCTTGCAGCATGGTTTAGATTTATGGCTTCGATAGGACAGTAGAAACACAACCATGATGACAGTCTGAGTACAAGATCCACTACATGTTACTGCATATGATAATAACATAATAAATCTGAATCTGCCACCATGAAGTGTCTCACCCAATAGACCAATCCATGAAACACACCGGCTTGACGTATACTCGGTATAAAACATCTCACATCTTAAAATTACCTCTCCAAGGACACTGCAGTTATGCGGGCCAGCTCCTCACGTGTGGGCCGCGGGTCCTGAGGAGATGCATTACTCGGGCCACTAAACGTTTCACACAAAGCAATATTACATTCCCAGATCGTATTCCCTGCTGTGTTTCTAATCTGAATACCTTGTCTCCAGACCTTTCCGCGAGGCCATTACATTGACCTACCGCAGTTGATAATGCGAAATACAATATTGGATGTAAAGGAAGGTGATGATTATAGCCGAGATAAAAATCGAAAATGGGAATGTGCATTTTGGTTGTTCTTTGTCATGGTTGCAAGAATCTTATACAAGGTGTCAAGGTAGAAATGCAGATGAAGATCACAAAACTCTTAAGAAAATTTACAGTTTGTGAAATTTAGCGGCATCTAGCAATGAGATTGCAAATTGCAACCGACGGTTCAGTCTACTTCTCACTCCTCCCTTTAAAAGCACTGCGAAGATGTTGTGTTTTTTCAGAAAATATTATAAAAAGCCTTCTGTGGAGCGGTTTGTCCATTTACGACTACTGTAGAAACTAAGTTATATCTATTATAATGCATTTCTGCCATTAGAACATTTTAACTATAACCCTGAAGAAGGGTGTTTACACATAAAACAGATGGAAGAGAGAAATTCTGAGCAATACATCAAATGCTGACTGCCCTTGTAAGCAAACTTGTGGATTTTTCCCCATCCGGGCAGGTTATGAGAGACCGGACGTTCATGCTAAAGAGAGATGGGTTGGGCGTCACGCAGTAAACTCACTGATGACTGTTCATCTGAACCCGATCCTTTCATTTCTGCACTTCATGGCCTGTCTTTGGTGAGCTATTGCACCTGTCGCCTCTGGCTTTGTGATCCACCCCTCTCAGGACATCAGCCAAGTCATAATGCAATGGAACAAACCCAGATTTATGGATTACTGGAGAAAGTGGCAGGTAATCACGGTTTAAGAGGGAATGTAAAATGATGTCAGGCCAGGCCTAGTTTGTTCACACAGGAAATCACAGTAAAATTAGATGTATTCATCGGTGCCCTTGAAAAGTAGACGGTCACTATGTTCCCTGAGCAATTTTCAGTACTTGATGCGTTTTCATTGGAAACTGAACAAGGTTTGGGAAAAATAAGTTTAACCACAAATGTCATGTATCAAGTTGAATATCCAAAGCGAGTCGAAGGAAAGTAGGGAATGGCTAAATGGAAAGATGTAAATTAGTTTTATAGCGCTGGTCACCGATGCCTCTACTGGCCACCAACATTAAGTTCATCTATCAAACGGCTCGTGTTAAGGCCGGTCCGCTTGGATGCGTTTCATTTCTCTTTTTTACTCTCCTCACATCACAATGACCATCCGTTTCAGCCTAGCTCACTTCTACCAGTCCACTACCTCCAACATTTGCCTCCTGGGGAGTAATAATGAGATACTTCAGAAAGGGGAGAAAAACTCTGAATGTGCCCTGCTGAATATAACGGCAGTTCTTACTTCCATCATACTGGAAGAAACTTTGTCAAGCCTTGCAATCATGGTAGAGATTACTTCAAAACTCTTTTCCATCTTGCTTAACATGACAGACACAGCATTATTCAACATTCAACATCCCTGTCTGAATCTGCACAACAACACACGTCTGTAAACCATCAGGGACAGCTGGAACCTTTCGCTAGAATGCTTATTAGCTTTGTCAAACCAGAGATACTAGATGCACCACGGTGTTACAATGAAAGAAGAAGAATACAACGTTCAATTTTGCTCGATAAAGGGGATTTTGAGCCATTTATACTTAGTTAACCAATGTTTAGTATAGTGTTATGCTATAGCGATTGGATATATGCATGAATTGTGTTTTCTTGCCAGTCACAACCTTTCTTGACATGTACATTATTGCCGAAAGTATTCGCTTCCCTGCATTTACTCTCATGTGATCTTAGGTGACACCCCATTCCTTATCCATAGGGTTTAATATGATGTCGGTCCACCATAACAGCTTCAACTCTTATGGAATGGTTGTCCACAAGGTTTAGGAGTGTGTTTATGACCATTCTTCCAGAAGAACATTTGCGAGGTCACACATTGATGTTGGATGAGAAGGCCTGAGTCTCAGTCCCAAAGGTGTTCTATCTGGTTGAGGTCAGGACTCATCCACACCCGACTCTGTCATCCATGTCTTTATGGATCTCATGTTGGAAGAGGAATGGGTCAGATCCAAAGTGTTCTTATAAAGTTGGGAGCATGGAATTGTCCAAATGTCTTGAGCATTCAGAGTGAGAGCGATTGAAACACTTGATTTTGATTATTTGGATGGCTGAGCGAATATTTTTGGCGAGTGTGTGCCTTCCTGCCAAGAGACATTATTGCTTTGACATAGTAGCATCCCAGAGGTTTTGCCAACGTGGCCGGCACAACTTTCAATTTAGAAGAGGGTAAAAATATAGCAATTATCATCAAAGATAACATCTCACTTTCCCTTCAGAGGACTTTGAAAGGTACGACTGCTTCGAATCACAGGAAACTGAGGATGACGCAATATTACCTACATGTTCATGCCGCGTGAATCCTGCACATTCCACAGAGGTCATTTGTATATGAAAATATATACAAAATTACCTAGTTACAGAATCTGCCAAGCATGTTGATGAGAAAAACAAAAAAAAATTCTGGGTAGGATCTCGTACCATGCATTTTATTGGATTTAAAAAATGCTCAGAGAAGCGGTGAGTTAAGAAGAGCACTGTATGTATCGGAAAATATAAAAACATTGCAAATGGGTGCAACACACACATTGCAATGCTTTGAAAACCTGAATGATATGATCATATTTCTAAATGTATGTCTGTTAAAGATTTAGGTCAAAGCTGGTCCAAACACGAGAGTGTAAAACATAAATAAAAAGAGTTTTTAAATATAATTTAATATCTAATTGTACTGCTAATTGTATCCTGCATTATACAGGCCTTATGGAAGCAAACACAGCTCTCGGCTGTCCTGCAAATAGGTCACAAAGACGATGAGCTCCATTAGTTATTGAGTTAAAAACCAAAGTGGAACATGTCAGCAATCAGACAATGTCGAATTTGGAATTCAAACAGCCATCTCTTCTTTATTTGTAGCGCATATATTAGTCAGACAGCACATGGAGAGATAAACGGAGCTTGTACCCAGGACATTTTTAATTAACTGCTCTTTAAATCACACTGACCCTCTGTGAACTCCCATCAGACAGCTTACCCACTGATAACAGCCTGTCAATCAAACCAGGTTATTTTACAACAGACCATCCTTAACTCGCCTCGTCTCTAGATCACGGCAGACGGCAGGTACTACACAAAGAAAAGAGATGGTTCGGATTCCAGAGAGCAGGTCCGAGGGCTGAACTGCATCGAAACGGCTCTGGTTTCAGCAGAGGCATCTATTATTCAATTAAGCTTTGGGCTTAATGCGATTCTGTGCATAGAATAATTAGATGCACAACTCTTCTGCCACAACCTGCCTCATCTCACGACCCATATGCTGCAGGACTTTTATCCAGAGCTTGATGCTTGGATCAAATTGGAACTGAATGATAGAGGCGGCACCCCAAAATGCAAACCCATGTGCGAGGTTCACCGTTGCCAAATTCCACAGTTGCCAAATCAAACCCTCAGCATCACCATAACACAGCTGGCCGCATCACAAATGTGTTAATACAGGCTGAGTTCAACTCACAATCCTAATCAACAACAGAAAAAATAAGTTTAAAAATAAAAGCTTTAAAATGGTAATAGTCAATAGGTACATTTTATGAAAAAATCGGAATGGTCCGGTCTGCCATTCCCATTTGTCTATAGAAAAACTATTACAGAAAAGTGGGTTAGAGCTTAGAGGAAAGAAATTCATGCTGTGAATATTAATAATCTTACGACGTATTACCAGAGTATTACCGCATACTTGTCTGTAGCTGTGATAGTCTTAAACAGACCGTAGTATAGCTTCAATCTCCAACTATATTAAATGATCCGGTTTGGCTGGTCAACATTGATGTTTGAACATTCAATATCAAACACATTTAAAAGTATGTAATATGCAATAAAATATCAACTACATTGAATATAACATCATTTTTATATTAGAAGCCAGTAGACAGACCTATCTACAGAAAAGGAAAGCCCGGATTGTGCCTCTGTTATTAATTTTCATATAGTTGTGTTATTTTGCCTGCTTATACTGTATAACACACCTTGAATATTTGCTGATAACCGCTTTCATTTCCGGCTGCTTACATGAAGCAAGAGATAACATACGAGCACCAAGTTTCATAAAAATTGCTCGTACAGGCAACTTTCAGCTTTGCTTCAACACCAAATACAGCTCATATATTCTTTACACCGCTGAAGAACACTAAGCTTTCAATGTCTTCCTTTCAAAAGAAGTCTGAAGAAGCACAGGGAGCACCGGGAGGTATTGAATTTCAATATTTTTACACTCCGCATTATGAGTTCTTGAACGATACCTGAATATCTACAAGTGACGTACATTATCCATGCATTTATCTGTTGGTTGGGTGAGGGTTTAGTGTGCGAGTGCTTAATGCACTGGTTCGTTTTGCATTCAAATCACATACATGGTGTGTTACGGCTCGCCGTGCGAATGGACAGCTGTAAGTGAATCTGCCATTTCAAACACTGTCCTCAAGTAACCATGCCGCCACGCTCCGTTGACTCAACCTGCATTTCTTCTGTTAAACCAACATCAAACAACACACCCCAATAATTTCATTTTTCCACCAGAGAAGTGCGAGAAAAAAAGTGCGGCCTGGCCATCAAAGTAAGGCGGAGGGATCGTGTGGCGATACACGGCTTTGTATTCCTCTGGTACAGAGAAACAGTTTGGGGTTATCAAAAGTGGGCGGACAAATATTTGAACATCGGGGAATCACACGGAATTTCAACGCTTTCGAATTCATTTAGTACCAGGATAAAAGCCTCAGTACCATCTCACGCACTTCAGACAACATCCAAATCGCTCTCACATATACACAGACAAACACACAGACAAACACTGTATATAATTATAATGACTATGTTCTCAAATCTAGTGATCCTGCAGTGTTTTAATAAACATTCAAAAAATGACTTCTTATCGTATTTGGGTTTGCAGCACATATATCTTACATTTCCTTGAAGACTTCGAATTAACTTCTCTACAGAAGCAAAGTAAACTCGTTCTTTGAAATGTAACAAATAAATAAGTGAAATAAAAACAAACTCCTAAGAAATGAGAAAGAAAGCTTTAAATAAAAATTTTATATAGTACTTTATTTTTCCCAAACTAAAATATATTTCTGCTTGTTTTACACATAGATCTATCTAATACAATTAAATTGCATGCTTTCGTTCAGGGAACAAGTCAATTTCTTTAATTCTTAAGTAAATGTATATTAATTTAAGAATTGTAGTTATTTGTACTACTACACAAGACAAAAATACTAAAAATACGATATCTTTTATGGGTTATTTAAACCTTTTATTTCACCTTATGTTAAAAACATATATTCTTTAAGGAAATGGCAATACGTCCAATAAAATATTAAAATAAAATTGAATATAAATAAAACCTTGTAAAAACCATTTAAAACCACTTCAGAAAACTTACAACATTGGTTCAACGCTGCTTTATTTTTGAACAGGTTTTTACAAACTATCCACATTTCCACATTCCTAATCTATATGAATATTTTTAAGATTTAACTATAAATTTTAGATAAAAAATGAAATTGCTCTTTCACCAGAGTTTACATCTTGCAAAGCGGTGTACAGTTAAATTTTAATGTTATCCAATATTTATGTGCACTTTGTATGTTAGTGTATCTAAAATGCTAACTTTAATTCATCAGGGATCAGTTTTGAGTTGAATGGTCTCTACAAAGGGATATTTGTTAGCCTCTCACCGTTTCTGCCTATGCATGCCCGCAGATATCTGTGGAATGGATTTTGGCTATGGTCAAGGAATTTCACTGTATGCCGCGTGATGCAAACTTATGACAACATAATGTGAAAGCGTGAGAGCGTCTTTTCTTGTGTTAAAGTGATGTCACACGTGGTTGGTCTGGGCTGCACTAAAGGTATTGATTGCTTGTGCAAGTTTTATCTACAATCGGTACAGTAAAATAAATGAAAAAATAAAAATTTTCAAATTAAGTGCCAAATTTGTTTTAAAAGTGTGCAGTTTCCATCATGCCCTGCTTAGTAGGTACCGCACTTCTCACTTTCCTTTAATGATCTAACAATAAAGGCTCTGCTTTTATGGGTATACAGATCTGACAATAGTAGAAAAGTGCGAAGGCGGCAGTAAAAACTGATTTTACAGCATGAAAGAAGAATCACAGGACTCTCTCACCGACATTCGACGCAGGGCACAGCAAACATGGGCAATGTTCATAACCTTTAACCAGAGCACAGGAGACATTTAGCCAGATCGGGTCAGTCGGGTTCCCCCTCTCCTATCCTCTTCACTGTGCCTGCAGTTTACAAAGTAATCTGCTTCAGAGCAGACAAGCATCAGTGAGGCTTATCTCTTGCTTTCAGAGGCCCAGGAAAGAAGAGAAGACGAGCAGACGCACACATAAACCTGGGTTTATTCCACCGGCGCATGAAAACAGTGTGAAACAGGATAGACCAGATGTAGCCGCTGAGAACGGGACGGGTAGGAAAACTCCTTTTCTGTTACTGATTCATTAATGACATAGAACTGTTTACACCTGGTGTCAACATCTGCTCAGGCGTTTCGGACAATGTGGTAAAGATTGGAGAGCGATAACGCAGGTGGCGAACAGGGTCAAATGGCATCTGGTCAGCTAGCCTAAATGACCCGTATTTGAATCGCGATCGTTCAATTTTTTGTTATTGCTCACTTTGTCTTGTTTCAATTTCCGCCCTAAAATATAAAAAAAAAAGTTTAAATTCCAAGTCACCTATATACAGTTAATTAACAAAACATATTCAATTTGGAGTGTTGTCTTTTTTTTCCGGATCTGACATAGAAACACTAGGGGTGTAACAATATCAAAATGTTTCTGTACGATAACACTTCGATATAAAGTACATGGTACGGTATTTAGATTAACTTAGAACTAAGTTAAGTAGACTTTAAAACAATTACAAACAATCACAAATATTTAAACAATTATTAAACAATTATAGAACTTTGTAACTTTACAATGTCATTGTTGTCTGCTTTTCTTTATTCTCAAATCGGTTGCTAAGAGGTGAGATTGGTAATATTGTTATATTCCTAACGAACCCTCATGACGGTTAAGTGTTAAGTTAAATATTGGCTATAGACATGAAACTAAAGACTTTCACTAAAACTTTAAGAGTGGTCACATGAGATGCATTAGACGCCCGGAAGAAATGCAATGCGTCTCGGCTGACTACTCGCAATAGAATCGGCGGAGACGGATGTTAACACCAGGTGTAAACAGGTCCATAAAGTCTCCCGAGACACCCATACGCTTCAACCACTGAGGCCGTACACAATGCCGGCAAGTTTGTTTACCCGCTTCAGTTATCAATAAAATATATTCCGTTTATTACGCGACCTTTGCATCGGATCAAAATTAAAATGTTGAGGAAAGCATTTAAGCAGACAGTTAGCCGCATTAGAAGCCGCGAGGCAGCAATTATTTTCCGATCTCGCAAAGGCTGACCAGCTCCTCAAGTGAAAAGCCAATTATCTTTCTCCTTGGCACTGCTTTATGAGGTGTTGCCATTACCTCCTAACAATGCATTTCTGAAATTTAAATTCAATAATGACATTTACACAAACAGAAGACCGCAGTAGATATAACAAACTGTTCTAGGCGCCGGTTGCATTACGTTTTGATTGTATTTTAGTGTAATCGTTCTCTGATGTTCTGTCTGTTCTGAATATGGTGGGATGTAAAGACGGAGAAGACGACTCAGAGCGCTCCTTTATGTTCTCTTTGTGGGCACAGTTTTTCTGATGAATTTTCTGACGTGTTCTGTACCATCAACGATGTATACAAGGAGCAATAAAAATAAAAACATGATTTATTCCTTAAAATTGCTGCATTTTCACAGGAAATTAGGTACTCTTTAAACACATATCTAAAACATAATTGAATAATAGTAGACAAAAATGAACTGTCTGACAGCTAAATGCCCGTCAAAACCCGGCTGCCATGGTTACCGGAGAACTTTGCAACCCAAAGCCGCATTGTTCCACTAGCTCTCTTCCCTGCTCACATCCCTGTTCTCTCGCACCTCAAGCAATAAATCTGTGCAACAGTAATAATCGCAATAATTTCTGGCTAGCTCAAATGGCGATGCCCAATGTGGCAGGTTTCCAAACAAAAAGCAAAGTGCTGAAGCAGACAAGTGTGGCATGCACTCCATCATTGTTTTCCTGAGCTTTGAAAAATGTCTGGAGTACAATTTAGTACATCAAATAGCACTCTGACATCTCCTCGCCACATTCATGAATATTCAAACAGATCAAAACACAAATCTACATTGCATTTAAGACGGGCTTTTGTGCTCCACAAGCTCATTACTGTACATCTCCTACCTTACCTTTGATTTTCAGAGGCGATAAGCACTAATCCATCTTGATGAAGAGTGAGCTGAGGGTCTTGCTGGCGGGCGGTCAGGTCAGGAGCAGTGCTCCACAAGACAGATTTTTGTCCTTCTTGTGCTCAGGCCTGCTAGATAATCCGCCGCGAGATGGACCTGTGGAAAGATGCAGATTGACATTAGTTCATCAGTCATCAGTTCCAAAAAATCCGAGGAATGGTTATGTGGAACATCAGAGCATCTTAAGCTCCCTGCAACATTACGCAAGATCAAATATGACTAACAACAATAAAACTGGCCAATGAATCTTCCCAAAACTTTATTTTTTAGGAGAAAAGCACTTCTAGATGTAAAACATACATCACAAAATAAAAAAGAAAGCAGTTTATATAACTCAACATTGTTTTATATCTTATGGCTTATGTAACTAAATATCCATTGTTTGTACGTCATGTGCATAGCAAGACATCACTGTAAATGTCTATTTTTCTGAGACCCAGAGGCAAGCTGTGAGGCGTTTATTTCTTCATAAAAGCATACTGTATTTAGATGACTTCAAAAATAGCAAAAGTCAACTGAACTTCTGCGTAACTTTTAAATTCATTTAAAATTCATTTTTTTTATTAAAACAAACCTAGCATGATACAAGTTCATGAGGATTTAAAAAAATCTATATAAAAAATGTAAAAAATGTAATTGCATTAAAATTAAAATTAAAATTAAAATTAAAATTAAAATTAAAATTAAAATTAAAATTAAAATTAAAATTAAAATTAAAATTAAAACTAAAACTAAAATTAAAATTAAAATCAAAATTAATTAAAATTAAATATACTCACAATCGAATAAATAATTACCTTATCAATGTTAGAAAAAAGTAATAAGTAGCTTATACTTTATACAGAGTTTTTCCAGAGTCCAAGGTCCAACAACGATTAATATTTTATATAATCTATTAACTATTCTCATAAATCCTTCTCTATCAAACTGTCCTTGTGTTATCTTTTTGCCCTCAATTGCATTAAAATGACATTTTCTGGTTCTGATTTTCATTCATAGTCAATTATTTCTGTCATTTCGTGCATTGAGCGTGCGCTTTCAAGTCTCGTCTTATTAGCGACTCACAAGTGGGGCTCAATGGATTTGTTCCATGTGCTCAAGAACACACAACCTGTCAGTGATTGGCATTCTGAACATGTCTTGGCATAATATTACGGGGTTGATTTTACACTAAATGAGAAAGCAAATGTCACTTCTAGATCAAGAGCATTAATGTAATCTTACTGCATGTTAATGGTGCCCTTTCTCAGACATGCAGTTAAAATGTACCGTAGGTTGCGATAACCCAGTTGCTTAACACCAGCCCTGAAATCGCATGAGAGTTCCTGACGGTTCCATCCTGTGACTGCTAAAATAAGCAACTATCATTGCAGGTTAGCAATACCAGAGGCAAGCTTATGTAAGCAACCTCTTTGACATCCATATTCAAGAGCATTTCAATGTACGTCTTTTACAGTGTTCCCTAACCCAAAAATTAAAATAATGTTATCAATTACTCACACTCTTATCATTAGAAGAACACAAAAGAAGATATTTTGAAGAAAGCTCACTTTACAAAACCAATGCAATTTAACTGGTGCCGCACTCTGACGGATTTGAACCTAAACCTTTCTATTACAAGCAGATACAATTTTTCAGGGATAAATCTTAATGTAAGGTTATTGGTTTTTGCAGTTTGTCGTCTTAATCCTCCATGAAAAAGTATTGTGAAGGTACAATCGCAAATAGATGTATTTGACAAAGCCCATAGTGCTGAATTGATATCACATAACGTATTCGTATATATATAATGAATAATGAATGCGGTTTTCCCTGCATGGGGTGGATCTTTTTAGAAGGAGGATTGAAAGATGTCCATGTCACAACTTAACTTAAAGAAAATCGTATCCCGAAGCGCTGCTTTTCATCTTTCCAACTTTGTCAGCTCTCCAAATAGAATCGCGGCACAAATTTCCAGCACAAATTGCCATTTCTAAAGGAGCAGATCTGCCAAAAGTGTTTTAATTTGCCTTTACATAGCGGCTTGGGATCAAAACTCCGGATCTATTTAGAGGTTTCGGAGATGGAGCAGATAATGGAAACCTAGATAAAACAGTTAGCAGGACTCAGAGAGATGAAGCCTATCCTTGTTTCCCCGGGCCAGAGCGAGAGAGCAAGACTGTGTATTCTGTACTCCTGTTCTTCCACCGTCCCACTCAGTAATGTAGACAACCGAGCAAACGACCAAAGAGTCGAAGCCTATGCCTCGCTTTCGTGTCAACCTCTAACAAGCAGCAGAACACACCAGAAGCAAAGGATCCACTCACAAACCACATCAAGTCATGCCAATGGCTCAGGGGCTTGAGAGAAGACAGCACTGGGGGATGCTGGGATAGCGGACAGGGCCATCGCTGCACTAATGATGCTGTGCTATCTTCAGGAAGGTATTCGCCCGCGCTGCTTTAAAAGAAGGAGAAACTGCGTGGGTACAGGTGGAACCTGATTCAGCGGCTCTGTGTGAAAAAGTCAAGATATTTATTTTCCTGGTAATTTTAGTTGGATTGGTTGAAGGAGAGACTGCATTTGATAAATCGAACAGTTTCTTTTCAAATGACGCCAAGGGTTGGTCGTAAACGGAGAAAATACTCAAGAATGTACTGACACGCACAAATACGCTTTAAAAGAAATGCATCTTTGAGGTTCAGAGATGAAATCAAGTCTCATTCTTTCTGGCAGGCGTCTGGAGATGTGAGGTCTGATTGAAGGAGTTGAGAAACGCTCGTGAAAGGACTCAAGGAGGACGGAGGAAGAACATGTCATTCAGTCATCTAGAAAAACACATGTTTCCCCAATCAAACACGTTTAATTTGCAGATACGTTCATTAGAGTTCATCTGCCAACACGTGTATGATTTCAATTAAGGTAATAACTGTAACGGAAGAGAAAAGAGTTGCCGTTGTGATGAATAATACATTGAGATTCATTCTGTTGTTTCACTTGATGGGGATTTGATACAGATTAAAGCTAATCTCACAGATCACATTTCCCCATTCCTTATCAAACATGCAGAATGCATTAACTTTGTTTCAGAATGAAATCTGCAATTTATGATTAGCTCGAATCCAGTTGAGTTTCACACGGCTTGTTCGTTTCTCTCGTCTGATTTGTGAAATGCACCGCTCGATGAAATGACTCTAAGGCATGTTTTAAAATAAACGTGTGAAGTGCACTCTGATCATTTTACATTTTGGAACATTTGTATGAAAGATATTCAAGGTCCTGCAGCCCTAAAAAATACATTTAACGATAACAAAATGCCCAATAAGATACTAATGGATGGTATTTTATTTGTGAAATGCGTGCAACCTTTGGCCATGTACAACTAAGAATATGTATCAGAATATTCAATTCACTTTCGAAAATTCTCACTGAGCAAACAAGCACACAAATAAACACAAATAACGATGCTACGATGATAGACCAGGCATACTAAAAAGAACAATATCCAACATTTATACTAATAAATGCACAGTGAAAAATAATGTTCGCATCTGTTATTCTAGCACATACAAAGGATCTTATTCAGCAGGTCTAAACACGGCAGGAACAAACACAGCTCTATTCTTTACTGGCACTGTTTTGATTGTTTCTTATTTACATTTCACAGTTGTTAAAACGTGGAAATAAAGATACACAAACATGTAATTATATTATGGAAACAGGAAGTTTTATTTTAACATTTATTTTGTCTTATCGATTTAACAAAACATAAGACGAAAGAGACAAAAGCATTTATTGTAGGGCTTTTTTAATCAATTGATCAATTGCCCCAATCCATTGATAACGGTTTAGGATTACATAGTACTCTAAAGTTTATACAACACATACTGAGGTTGTATGTGAATGTGTTTATAAATACATCCATATGTTTAAGTAAACGTATGAAATGTATTTAATTTGAAATATTTATAAATCTAAATAAACATATCTAAATATTTCCTAAATAAATATGCATATATGTATATATGTGTAGTTCTTCATTAATACCAAATTCTTATGCACAGTACACCGACACATTTTAGCACAAACCTCTATTTATTCATAAATTAAAACGATTGCTTTGTACAAAATACTGTCTATACCTACAATATATAATCCTAAAAGTGGACAACGCTGACTTTTAAGTGATGCATTTACAATTCCCTTTCTCAACCAGGACCAAAAATGTTGTGTTAAGGCTAATTTGGCTTTATAGACTTTACCAAAAGCAGTCTACATGGGGGTAAAGCAATTTTTTGAAGGAAAAAGCCCTTAAATCTCTATCTTCAAATAATTTCCTGTCCTGTCTCGACTTTTTTAGTGGCACAAATACAGAAATTAAATTTAAAAGAAGACAGAAGCGCTCACAGATAAGATAAAAATGTGACTAAAAGCGTTTTTCTTCCACCTTCAATTCCACAGCACATTACCTACACACGATTACTCCCTCATGAACGCCCTCAATTTATGAAATCCGCATCACATTCAAAGCCTGGACTCATTGTCACTGTTGTGTGGCAATGTCATCAATCTTCATCGGTAATTCACAGAATGACACCATAAAAGCCTGTGGAATGAATCCCGAGACCACCAGCCAATCTGACGCGGGCTGCCAGATTGACGGCCGGCGCGGGAAGCCCTCCAGTTATGAAGGCGTACAGTTGACTATCATCATAAGCCACGACCCCAATTGAAAAGGCATATGCAATACGCTGTGGGAGGAGACCATTTGTGGAAAAGCCAAAGCCAGCTGCAGGGGACCGATAAAGTTATTAGAATTCACGGCCTGTCTCAAAGCCTGGCTTTCTCCCCAGGTGGATGTGTTACTTGACACGAAAACTAGAAAATGCTACAATGCGCAAACACAGTCATCAATTCAAATCCTCTACGATGCGATGATGTCACGCAGCACCTTTTTGGATTATCAGATGAACCGAGGGTTTGATTGTCCAGAGGAGAAAGAAGGAGAGACAGAGATGGAGAAGCGAGTGGTTAACACGGATCAATTCCCAAAATCCTTAGCTCAGCAGTTCAAGGCGTGCACACTTGAAACAGTGACATCGACGATTTGTCACAATAAACTGGAGAATAATATCTCAGTCAATGTGAAACAACAGAATCCTACAGCATATGAACTCTTTAAATTTTTGTGGTTGAGAAACACGGTTTCCGAAACTAAACAGTGGAGATCTGTTGATTTACTGTAAATCTGAAAAAGTAAGTTCACAAACCCCGTGTTTTATAATTGCCTCTGCTCGGCAAACATCAAATTCACAGCTGGTGTTCATGGATTTGTATTGTATTACAGACCTAAAGTCGCAAATGACTGATTTCAAAGCACAACAGGTGAGGAATGTGATGCCAAATAAATGCACATGAATGATCTAACAGGATTGAGAAACAGCACCATCGCAGCATGCACAGGCTCAGCGTGATGCAAATCATCATGAAGAAATGCCGAAATTGATCTTCACGTTTATATCTAATGTAGCGAGAAACCGCACTGTTGAAATCCTTTTATCAACCATAAATGATTAAATGTAAACCTGTTATTATAATAATTACTAAAGATTCTTTTATAATGCCATACATTTCTTACCCACTTTCCTCTGCAGAACACAGAAGGAGATATTTTGAAAAATGTCACTGACCAAAAACATAGCCCCCACGGACTTCTATTGTATGGACACTGAATCATGCAAGTTAACAGGGACCAATGGTTTTTGGTCATCGACATGAAATAAAAAAAGAGGGTAACTAGCTGATGACAGAATTTTCATTCTGTGATGAACCATCCCTTTAACAGGGCGGCACTTTGCCCAAATCCATCATAAAATCTGCTTGCCTTCCTCTTGTTAGAGAATGTCATGAGAATTTGATCTTGACTATTTATAGATTTAACGTTCTCCATCTGCGCTGTGCTTGTCCAACAGGTTCGTCAAATCCGATGGCAAATTTTATAGACTGGGCATTAATTTTGTGACTCTTGAAAAGAACATCTTATTAAGCGTGCAGTAAATTTGACTCCTAAATGAGCCAAAAATGAAGGCGAGGTGTCTGGAGCCAGAGAGGAATTAGTTTGCCGGGCCTCTAACAAGAAGAAACGGTGATTCATCACAGAGCTGGAGCAGGAAATGATGGAAATAAAGTGTCTGAGAAAAAGGAAGTGCTGTTATCGGACATTGTGCGACAGGGAGAGCAAGCGAGGCGTGTGTGCCAGGGCCGCTGGAGGACAGAAGAGTCTCATTTAGGCATCAGCGCTGGTGAATAGCGGTGAACTTCCTCCGGTATGGAGACTGTGACGTGCTCCGACTCATGATCAGCAACTTCCTGAAATCGAGGTCTTAAATCAGACACATACAGCAGCTGGGCCATCAGCAGCGTCCACCTCCGACCACAGATACACAACCCTGAGAAGGTCATCAGGGAAAACATCCGTACAGCAGCTCCTGACCACCTCTTTCCATTAAAACATTCCTTTAGGTGACAGTGGGCAAGAGAGTTAGCTGTGCCAGTTTACCAAAGCTGTCTGCTGAGCAAGATGAAGTGAAATGAAATAAGAAATGCACTCTCATGATTGTGCAGTTCAACACGTTAATTCACATTTTATAGTTATGATTGAGCAACCACTCAAGTTCAGTGCATCAGTGTAGGCCATGCAGACATGTGGACTTCTACGTTTTAAACCAGATGCATCACAGGTGAAGAGCAGAGGCCTAATGGGGGCAGTAAGCATCCTTTAATAGTTGCGTCAATCATTTTTAATTAAACATGTTGTGACACAGTTTTGTTTGTCATATCAAACATGATGATTTCATTTTACACTCCTATCATTGTAATGGTTTGAACGACATTTCCAGTCCATATTTCTATCATCATCGCACTTCTACTCCATCAATGGCCTTTTTTACCTTTGCTTTATCTCTCTTTCCAAACGTCTCATCACCACAGCCCTAGTTGTTTTAGTATGAAAAAAATTACGTTACACAGAAAGTTCCCACATATTATTTCTCAGACAGTTGTTGAGATCAATGATCACAATAGCCATTCCACTAAAATGTAATAGTGGACGCAGGATTCGCATAATGAAGGTTAAATGCGTTACAGGCAGAATATGTAAGAAAGGGACATGAAAACAAGACACTCTCGGTAGCTTAACCAACTTAACTTTCTTGGTTTCCGGATGTAGCAGAAAGATTCAAAATATTTTGTTGAACGTAATTTCTATTCTGGACCAACAGCGCCAAACAAACCTGTGATACCACTAAATCAACCTATGATAGCATCAGCAGCAAACCTGTAACAGAATCCGCACCAAACAAACCTTTAACAGCATCAGCACCTATCTGCCCGTGATGGAGTCGTGGCAAGGTGGTTCGAGTGTTGGACTGGTGCTCCCAAAATTGCTAATTCCAAACTCATTACAAGCGGGATTGTAGGAAGAGGGAGTTAAAAACCACCACCTTCACCTATCTCCACCACCTTCAATTCCACTACTGAGGCGAGTCCCTTGAGCAACGCACTTTTCCGCCAACCTTTCTTCCAACCTGTGACATCAGCACAAAATGAACCTTTGATTTAAGTAGCATCAGACATGTGATATCAACAGCACCAAATAAACCTCTGATAGCATCAGCACCAAATAAACCTTTGATAGCATCAGCACCAAATAAACCTACGACAACATCAGTACAAAACAAACCTGTGACAGCGTCAGCACCAAACAAACCTGTGACAGTATCACCACCAAACAGACCTGTGACACCATCACCACCAAATAAACCTGTGACAACATCAGTATCAAACAAACCTGTGACAGCATCAGTACCAAACAAACCTGTGACAGCATCAGCACCAAACAAACCTGTGACACCATCAGCAACAAACAAACCTGTGACAGCATCAGCACCAAACAAACCTGTGACACCATCAGAACCAAACAAACATGTGACACCATCAGCACCAAACAAACCTGTGACAGCATCAGTACCAAACAAACCTGTGACAGCATCAGCAACAAACAAACCTGTGACAGCATCAGCACCAAACAAACCTGTGACACCATCAGCAACAAACAAACCTGTGACAGCATCAGCACCAAACAAACCTGTGACACCATCAGCACCAAACAAACATGTGACACCATCAGCAACAAACAAACCTGTGTCAGCATCAGCACCAAACAAACCTGTGAAGGCATCAGTACCAAACAAACCTGTGACAGCATCAGCACCAAACAAACCTGTAACAGCATCAGCACCAAACAAACCTGCGACAGCATCAGTACCAAACAAACCTGTGACAGCATCAGCACCAAACAAACCTGTGACAGCATCAGTACCAAACAAACCTGCGACAGCATCAGAACCAAATAAACCTGTGACAGCATCAGCACCAAACAAACCTGTGACAGCATCAGAACCAAACAAACCTGTGACAGCATCAGTACCAAACACATCTGTGACAGCATCACCACCAAATAAACCTGTGACAGCATCAGTACCAAACAAACCTGTGACAGCATCAGAACCAAACAAACCTGTGACAGCATCAGCACCAAACAAACCTGTGACAGCATCAGCACCAAACAAACCTGTGACAGCATCAGCACCAAACAAACCTATGACACCATCACCACCAAACAAACCTGTGACAGCATCAGAACCAAACAAACCTGTGGCAGCATCACCACCAAACAAACCTGTGACAGCATCAGAACCAAACAAACCTGTGACAGCATCAGCACCAAACAAAGCTGTGACAGCATCAGCACCAAACAAACCTGTGACAGCATCAGAACCAAACAAACCTGTGGCAGCATCAGCACCAAACAAACCTCTGATAGCATCAGCACCATATAAACCTGTGACAACATCAGCACCAAACAAACCTGTGACATCATCAGCACCAAACAAATCTGTGACAGCATCAGTACCAAACACATCTGTGACAGCATCAGAACCAAACAAACCTGTGACAGCATCAGCACCAAACAAACCTGTGACAGCATCAGTACCAAACACACCTGTGACAGCATCACCACTAAACAAACCTGTGTCAGCATCAGCACCAGACAAACCTATGACACCATCACCAACAAACAAACCTGTGACAGCATCAGAACCAAACAAACCTGTGACAGCATCAGAACCAAACAAACCTGTGACAGCATCAGCACCAAATAAACCTGTGACAGCATCAGCACCAATCAAACCCTTTGACAGCATCAGCACTAAACAAAAACCTGTGACAGCATCAGCACCAAACAAACCTGTGACAGCATCAGAACCAAACAAACCTGTGACAGCATCAGCACTAAACAAAAACCTGTGACAGCATCAGCACCAAACAAACCTGTGACAGCATCAGTACCAAACAAACCTATGACACCATCACCAACAAACAAACCTGTGACAGCATCAGAACCAAATAAACCTGTGACAGCATCAGCACCAATCAAACCTGTGACAGCATCAGCACTAAACAAAAACCTGTGACAGCATCAGCATACCCGGCAAAATAACATAAAAGAAGTCAGACAAGCTTTCGTTAATGCACAGTGCTACAACACCCAAATGGGGTTTGGAAACAAGCGTGTGACAATAACATTAAAGTTCACTTTGATTATTATAGGACAATATGTCATCTTTATCTTATTCTACTCTGCGGTTTCATTAAAGTTGCTCTGTGCAGTGAACTCATATAAACTCATACTGCAGTTCATTACAGGCCCAGGGCTGCATTTCCTCATAAAGCACTCACATATCTATCATTTCCGCTCAGTGCATTTGTGTTAAAGTGTGGGTGTGTGTGTGTGTGTGTGTGTGTGTGTGTGTGTGTGTGTGTGTGTGTGTGTGTTAGGAAGTGGGGTTCGCTCTTGAATGACACATTACATAAGTAAACTTGGGCTCCATTGAACTGAAAAAACAATAGACAGCAGTCATTTCTATTTAAAAGGCCGGACTCCCTCAACTTGTTGACCATAGAAAGCCTTAACCACAGTGAAGAGGAAACCAAATACACACTTACAAAAGTTAGTTCGTTGAAAGAATGGTTAAGCAGTTAATATCTTTCTGTTATTTACTCATCCTCGTGTCTCGGATGTATAACGCAGTTTATCCGTTCAAACTCGCGTTGGTTCATGAAACAGATTCGTCTTAACAGATGTCAAGAAGTCAAAATTTGAATAAAACACAACAATATACTTATAACAACATCTAAAGTGTAGTCATTTTAAAAACTCTGTCGGTAAATAGGACACTTCACATATCATTATTAAACCTGTTGTCGGTTTGAGCAATAACTCGCTTATTATACTTTTGCCTAGGCACATTTGCCAACAGTTGCTATGTTATCAAGTTAACTTTCAGCGACAAGAAATGAGGTTACAAATTAGATTATTTTAATTTATTATCACACAGATTCCAGCGCTCAAGATACGTAACCATGTCCGCCATATTGTCCACCAGGCCCTCCAGATATCTGCGCTCCGCAAACGAGCAACGTCTTGTGGTGCCATCTCAAAAGGGTAAGAAATTGCTTTCCTCGATGGTGGCAGACTCTGTCTCTATCTTTAAAAAAACACCTTAAAACTCACCTTTTCCATTCACACCTAACCTGCTAGGAAAACCTTCTTTTTAAACCTACCCACTCTATATATATTAAAACAAATTTTAAACCCCAACAGGGTTTATCTCGCTTTGTGTAACTAAGTAACCTCGTTGTAGCACTTGTTCACCTTTTGTTGTCTCTGCTGTACTGCTTCATTGTCTCGACTCTTTGTAAGTCGCTTTGGATAAATGCGTCTGCTAAATGCCTAAATGTAAATGTAAATGTAATATTGGAACGGTTCACTGCCGTCAGTGCTACTACTATGGCATAACAGCGTGGAGCAACGAACTTATAAAGCACAGGGATACATTTTGATTCATTTTGTTCGTTTTTAAAGGATTTTGTTTAAAAAACAGCATAAGATGTTTGGTTCAACTATGACTGTAATGCAAATGAAAAGTAAACTCGCCCGTGAGAGTTAGAGGATGTTTTCCTGCATCTTTCCAATATGTTGACCATCATAAAGCGGCCCATGGAAACAACTTTTAATGCAGAATTTAGTAACATGTATCTACGCTGTAAGTAATATATTTCACCTTGCTTACATTCATGATTTAAGCTTATCTTTTACTTAAAGAGTGCATGTGAGTATATTTTCATATTCTGACAATAGAGATGAAAATTGAGAAATTGCAAACTGGATCTTCTTTTGATTCAAAGGCTACCTCGTCTTGTTTCAGTTTTTTCCCCTTTTATGCTCTTTAACTCCTCTTCACTGCTCCTCGGGTGTTTTGTCATCTTCCTGTGATGTACGTGTGAAACCACAGCATCCAAGAACACCTTGACCTTGAACGTTCTCGCTCTGCTCTGGGAATAAAAGCTTTCGCCTCTTCTGGAGATCCCAGCCTCCGTGTTCTAACACCCACAACCGTGATGCTCTTAGATTATCGAGTAACAGCTGAATATAGAGTTCGAGCAAGGTGATCCAGGACATTGCATTTCTCAGATGAGCTAAAGATTGGGCCTGTGACCGTCTTCAAGATTCTGGAGGCTCGAACTAATTTGACGGTCTCTATTGCGAATCGTCGGACAGTAATTGATTCCCCCCATCCAATTGATGTCTTGACTG
Source organism: Triplophysa yarkandensis (assembly GCA_033220385.1). Lineage (NCBI taxonomy): Eukaryota > Metazoa > Chordata > Actinopteri > Cypriniformes > Nemacheilidae > Triplophysa > Triplophysa yarkandensis. The sequence goes on from CM065675.1 coordinate 1,023,478, forward strand.
ATTGAATAAGACAATGGCGTGAAAAACAAATATTAACTCAAGTTCCAATAGCTATCGTCCCCTTAGAGAATAAATGGCGGCAGACCATGCATTCACAGCAAACTATAAGTCAACTGCATTTGTTTGCATAGTTTACACCAAAAAAAATCCTTCCAAATCTATTTAGACATGTATGACTTCTTCCGCATGATAAGATGTTTGGAAGAATGTTGGTACCCATTTCCTTTTCACCTAATTTATCCTAATTTACAATGTGAATGCAAAATGTAAAAGCTGCTCCAGTTACCGACATTCTTCAAAATATCTTCTTTTTTGTCATGTGGAAAAAAGGAAGCCTTACAGGTTTAAATGGACAAGATTGTTAGTAAATATTTGCGAAATGTCCATTTTAGGATGAACATTCACTTTAAAATATTTTGAAAGCAAAAAAAAATTTGAAAGCAAAAAAAATTGTATCTGAAAAGAACATTCTAGTGCCAGTCAGCGGCTTATCGCTTTATCTGTGTAAGATATTGACCTTTCACCCCTTGAAGGCCAAACCAAGTCCTTTGCATTAGAAATGCAAGTAGGTCAAGAGATGGAGGCTCATATGAGTCAACACATGAATATGGTGATTCTTATTCTCTGTATGAGGAAGGCTCACTCCCAGCCATTAGACTGATGAATGCAGTATTTGGAAGGTCTGCATCATATGTGTGATTTATGGCAGCGCTGTTCTGAACACTGTTGATTGAACTGATTGTTTCATTCAGTCCCAGGAGCTACCTGAGCGGCATACAGCAGTCAGGTGCGTTCATGGCCTTATAAAGATTGCCAGTCACTGGAACGACTATGGGCTAGATTGAAACAAAGACACTCTTTTGCAAGTTTCTATTTTGCAAACCTTTCAGAATCTCTGAAAATATAAAACCGAGAGAATTGGTGTGCGATGCCAGAGATTGGAGGATGATTTAGCACCCTGGGATACCAGTGAGCAGTCTCTTTGCAAAAAATATATATATGTGTTACCTGAAACAATAAAAGGTTTAGGGGGGGCACACATTCATCATTGGGGAATGCTACATTTAGATGAATAGTTCAGTTTGGACACAAAGCAATGTCGATAGAGACATTCTTCACAATATCTTCTTTTGAGTTGTGCAGAAGAAAAGAGCATTGCCACCATTCCTTATGCGCCTTAAAGTGGAAGGTCAACCCATAAATTCGGTTATCACTTAATAACAAAAGAAGATATTTTGAAGAATGTTAGTGACGGAACTATAGCAGTATTGATTTTTCAAAATATCTTATGTTGTGTTCTGAAAACAAAGTCCCTAATGAAAAGAGGGAGATTGGGGATCTTGCTCAATGAGGAAAAGGAGGAAAATCGCACTTATTTTCTTGTAGAACCAGAAATAAAATCTGTAAAACGTCTATGTGGGGGCCGACAAAATAACCCTGAGACTTCTGTTACGTTTGTGAGGTACAAACTTTCTCTTAAATGCCAAGTAGATTAAAAGTGTAAAAATGCTTGCACTTGTTTGTATGGGACCGATTTAATCTGTCAATAATTCATAAAAATGTCAAATCAGCATCATTCTTTTGTTAGAGTATTGAAGTTATATTTGAGAAGGATGTTTGTTTACATTTTTATTGATTATGGCAGCAGTTAATATGGAGGAGGACATTAAAACAAGGCATATGTCCAAACACTTGCTGTAGTCAAGTGCACTTTCAGCGATTTAGAAAGCCAAAGTCACACGACAGGATAACACTGGTCATGATGGTAGACTCAGGAATGGGAAATTGGGCCTTGCAGAGGGGATTCGGAACAACTTTTGTGGGCGTCAGTAGGCTGCTGCTTATCAGCAACACATCTGATAAACCATTGGTCAGGTGAGACTGAATGAACGTGTCGGGACAGACGTTTATGAAAGTCTAATGGGCCCCCTGCCTCTGAAGTGAAGCGATAAGAGACGAAGCCCATTTTATCCAGCTACACTATTCTTCTGCCATCACAGATTGATCCAGCAAGAACAACAGCTTGTGTCTGTTGCCCAAACAGGCTGAAGTGTGAAACTACTTTTTTGCGTTCTTTTATTGGGTGTCACGCAAGACCCTGATGGTCATGAGACAATTAGCACTTCCTGAAGATTTTCAGTTTCACAATGAAGCAGTTAATAGAAAATTGAGTGAGTTTAATTGCTTTTGTGCTCCACATAATAATCTCTTTATGCTCTCTATAAATAGGCAGCACAAAGTTGACAAGTGAAGAAATTACACCATCATTTACCTATGCTCTTGTCATTTTCAAACCTGCTCTATTTGATTGTCCTTATTCAGCAGAACCAAAAGTAAGATATTTTGAAGAATGTTCTTAACCGAACCACTCCAACCTTTCTTTCTTTGTGTTCTTGAAAAGAAAGTTAACATTGAAATGAATGTGAGGAAATAATATCATAATTTACTCATGCTCTTGTCTTTTTCCAACCTGCGGGACATACTTTCTGCTGCAAAACACAAAAAGATATTTTGAAGAATTTTGGTAACCGAACGACCACAACATTTCTTTTAAATATCCTCTTTTGTGTTCTAAACAGAATGTTGACATTGAAACGAAAGTGATGAAAGTGTGTCAGCATTGCTTCGCCCTCTTGTCATTTAAAAAAAAGAGCAGACTTTCTTCCTTTGGTAGAACACAAAAGAAGATATTTTGAAAAATGTCGGTACCTGCAACTTTTCTTCAAAATATCGTCCTTTATGTTCAGCAAAAAAAAGAAAGTCCTACAGGTTTGAAATCACAAGAAGGTGAACGCTCAACATTTTCATCAACATTTCATTTTGGTTTTTGGCACAGAAGCTGTGAACGTATCTCATACGTGTCTTCCCACTAGAACGATGAAGGACTTGACCTGTATCTTCTGATTAAAAACAACAAAGGAACCAAAGGCAACACCCAGCTCTTCTTCTCTGCTTCAACCATGGGCTGTCAGTGAATGAAAATCAATCCGTCTTCCGGTGCCGAGTGATACCCGGGAGTGCACCAGCTGAAAAAGAGCCTGTAGACTCAAACATGGTCAGATTTCCAATTACAGAGTCTCTGAATCGCTGACACAGTGAGCATTGTTCTAATAATGCCCATGCACGGCTGTTCAGCTTCAGATTTGCTGATGGTGAAGGACGGCCCATGGTTTGAGCCAGACATCCATCTTTGAGACCTTAGGGCATGTAACTTGACAAAAATATATCAGATTGATTCGTGAGTGCTCTCACAAGGTCTTAAAAGAATCATCTAAGATACGTCCGTCTTAATCTTTCTGCGCCTGCTACAAGCCGTACTCGAGGAGCCAAGAAACGGAGAAGAATCTGTCAGGATCTGTTACGATAATCACTTAAGATAAAGCGGATACGCTCTTCTGACTTCGTGAGTCCACCGGTCCCTGCTGCCAGTTCTCAAAGTCCTTCAGTAACCCGCCAAATGACCTCCTTTGCAGCAACTGTAAATACTAAATTTATCCGAAAAAGTTATGTGACTGAATGTCCCGAGGCCATGAGACTAGGTGGTCATTTTCTTATGGAGCTGTCACAGTAGTGCATCGACAGTAATCTTTCATAATCCAATATTTCCACAAGCACAGAATGTCACCCGGGAGTCTGCCGGCACTCGCACCCTCCCGAAAACCATTTCACCAAATGTCAACATATTATTTCATCTCATTTTTCTCTTTTAACAATATTTACCTTTTCTTGTTTAATAACTCATTTGATGGCTTGAAATGGAACAAGCTCTTTCAGAATTGATCATTTTGTCTATTATTTTCTCCCCGTCGTGTCAATGCAAACCTGCATGACTTTATTTTTCCGATAGAACACAAACAGAGATTTGCCCTATTTTCCATGCCATTATTTCTAACAGGGACTGAGGTTCACAACAGACAAAGAAAGTCATAGGTGTTTGACATGGCGGTAAGTATGACTTCTATTTTTGGGTCACTTTAGAGAACCCATGCAGTTAAAATCAAGTTTATGTGTGGTGTTTTTGAAATGTTTTGGGTCAAACCATGTGGCAGTTTTCTTTATAAAACAGGGCCTGTATTCATGCAAAAAGTTCCTCCTAGTGTTTAAAACACACACACGCACACACACGCACGCACGCACGCACGCACGCACGCACGCACGCACGCACGCACGCACACACACACACACACACACACACACACACACACACACACACACACACATTTCTATGATCAGTAATAAAGGTAAAATAGGCACTAAAGTTCTTGTTCTTCCTATTTTTGCAAAAAGTTTTAAGAAATGGCCTTTAAGTTTCCCTTTAACAGTGGTTCGATAACTCCCCCGGTAAGGGTAAGTTATGTCATAAATGTATAACCAATGACACCAGCTCATTTGACTTTTTTTAAGTCATAGGTTTGCAAGTATGGGGCATGGATTCAAGCCTAAATAATGGCTGTCTGATCTCAGTATCACCTTCAGATTTAGCATCAGCTGGTTATTGACTGGAGGTGGGCTATTTTGCATATTTATTGCATGTACAATTTATTCAATAGCAGAAAAAAGTATTCTTCATCTTTCCTCCGCAAAGCACAAAGAAGATATTTTGAAAAATGTAAGTCACAATAAATCGTTGGTCCCCATTGACTTTCACATAAAAAAGCAGCTTACATGTGTAATTTGATGGTGGACGGTCATTTTAAAGGGGTGCTTGTGGTCATGGTGATGCCACCCCACAAGAACATCACCAGCTCCCTCATATCGAGAGGAGAAACGCGGTGGTGATGCGGTATCTGTATCCCTGTTCAATTAAAGTTGTTACGACAGAGAGAGCGAGATGAAGGGCAGTGGAGGAGTGAGATGGTCTCCTCGGGCGCTGGAGCTGAAGCTAGTTGTGAGGGTGCGATATGGCATAGAAGATAAGAATATAACTCAGAGTCTGCTTATATATGTTCGGCATGGTTAGCAAGGCCAGATACACAGTGTGAAAGATAGAAAAACATGACAAAAAGACAGATTCAACAAAGCGGGGGCCTGTGAGTTCACAAAATCAAAGTACAAACACATCGGATGTGTTATTATTGAAAAGCAGCGTGTGTTGGTGAGATGCCCACTTAACAAAAACAGTATTTCCCTGCCAGAGTCATTCACACAGAGAGATATTGCGTGTAAATTAGGAGTTTAAAAGTATTATCGCGAATATTCATATATGAAGTGCAATTTGAAACAAAAACTTGAAACTATAAAATCCAGCTGAGAATAAGAAGGACATCAACGTATCCCCATTGCGTCTATTATGTACGTGACATTTACAATATGCCAGAACGATTTAATTAGTAATCAATGACAAAAATAAGTGACATTGACTTGACATTAAACAGTAATTTTACCCGTCAATCTTCTTTCGCCATGTTCACTGTGGAATTTGCTTAGAAATTATAGATTGTTGTGTCATATCCCCTGAACTTTAAAAGGTTTTTCGTTCTAACTTATAACTTAAAGTTGAAGTTGGAATTGAACTTTTACATACTAGGCTTTCACGCAAGTTTAATAAATAACATTACACTGAAATCAGTAATTGAGCTTTTCTCTTTTCAAATTGAAGAGGATGCCGAGCTCGATTTCAGCTCGCATCTCCTGCACCGAGCATTCTCAACACCTTTCCGGATTCACTCAACTGTTTGCATCAGAAAATGAGTTATTTTGCTGAAGTGTTTCCACTTTTCGTCATGAGAACAACTCATGACCAATGATTGTGCGTTTTTGCTGAGCGTGCATAGGTGCTTGTGAGTACTGTATATGTGACATCCGCTGGGACAACACGAGGTCAAGTGATTTGGGAAATATGAGGTCATTGCTGTTTGGTCAAGCAGGTGATTGAATGTGTCACTGCCAAGGCCACGTTACTTCTGAGCAATTGGGTAACAGTCCAGTAACAGTCCAGAGAATAATTGAAAAAAGAGTTCACCCCAAAACCAAAATTGTGTCATGATTTACTCAAACCTGTCATTTTAAATCAGTATGACTTTCCTTTTTCTGCAAAAAAACCCCCAAAAGTAGATATTTCGAAGAAACATAACCGTTGTTCCCCATTGACTTCTATTGTATGAACACAAAGCCAATCCAACATCGATAATGAGGAAAGGTTTCCTTCAACAAATAGTTTCAATATATGTTTTGTGTTCTGCAGAAAAAAACATCAATAAATGTATGTGCATGTACATACAATATAACGTACATTCTAAGATGATAATGAAAACATCATACATTTATGTTATTATATATAAATTATTAATTATTAATTCATTTTTACCTTACTTCCAATGCTTTGATTATGTTTGCTGTTGAAAACAGTGTTCCTTTAGAGTCAATTGTATTCTATGCAAGCTTGCACTTAATTTAACCGGATTAAAGTAAAAATAAAAAGTTAAAACATTGGAATTTTTGACTGTGATGCACAATTTTTTGTACATTTACGAAGCAACTGTGTATAAAGTAAAATCTAGCGTAACACAAGAGAATATTATATGAAACAAAACCAACAATAAACAACTATTTTATCTTTTGAAGGTCAGCTTTAGTAAACATATGCTTTTCTGAATGCCGACATTTTAGAATATAAACAGTAAATATTTTATTGTAATGATACATTTTCAAGTATCCTAACCACAAATTAGAAAGTAAATTAAATGAAAAATGAAATGCATTTAGGTTATTTATTTCGCACTTTCTAAATATACAACAAAGCAGCAGCAGAAATAAAAGTTTAATAAAAAAGATTAAGCATCTTCTATTACTGTATGTGTATGCTTATAGATTTACATGTCTAGTTCTGCCTTGAAAGAAAATATAAAAAAACAAATAAATGAACGAAAGTGAACGCAATGTCGCAGATATATACCTGTATCTCTTCTGTCACTCACGACGAACGGCAAACTTCTTTTTACGCCTGCATGAATTGAAATGAACAGATGATCAGGCCGGCTAACATATACGGTGTAATGGATGATGATGATGATTCAAAACAAACGGAGGTTAATAGAAAGGAGAAGGTGACAAGTTGATTAAAGAGAGAGTGGGAGAGATTCAACGAGCAATCCTTCTTAAGAAGCTGACGGTGCGGTCACAGCAAAGCCGAACTCTTAGCCTTTCTGTTTCAACATGAGCTCATCTTTGCATATGCTGCAAAAACAAACAGACCGGGCAGCATTTCATTTACGTCTTTACATATCCTGTTATTGAGTCTTCCAGAGAAGAAATGAGTACAAGAGGCTGATGAAATATTGAGGCTTCTTTCAGGTGCTGATGTAAGTTTGTATGGAGAACATCAAAGTTTCTGAAGAAAGAGCACTGAGAGCCTGGGAGAAATGAGATTTTAAGCCACACACGAACAAGCAAACGCACGCACACACGCAGTGCTATTAGGCCCATATCAGCAGAAACAATATGCCAAGTGCCACCAGCCTCGCACACCAAAATGTAAAGAAAGAAATAAAGGGCTCGCCGAGGATGATCCACAGAAACAAAACAGTCCTTGAGAAACATCTGCCGCCATTCAAATCGATTTATTGCGACCGTAGCAGAAAATGAGAAGATTGCCAATCCATAAACATCTGGATTACATTCTCCATGGACAGAGAAATAGTTTCATCCCATTTGACTCTTTAGATGCAAAGACTGGGATTTCAAAGTGAGTAAGGGACCATACTTGACCATACTCTATTAAATGATTTTAATAGAATGATATGTTTATCTTCTTTAGAGGGGCAAACGTGGGAAAATCATGGGACCAGACCCAAAAGGGATTCCTGTTTGGGGTCAATTTCGCCATTCTACTATATTTGTAAAAGCAGTTTGACCTGAGAGTTTTCATTTCAACCAATGAAGTTAGATTAAAAAAAATTGCTTTTCACTATTGTGTTTGTTGTTTGGGGCGACAGCTCCTTGTTTCGGAAATATTCAACCAATCACGTCGTTAAATTAGTTATAGGCCATTCACGCGTAAAACCGGCCCATGCACCAATCAGAGAGCTTGGAAGAGCAGAAGGATCAGCATGTGTATTCCAGGAGAATTCCTCGTGAGGAGATTGGTCACGAGCGGGGATCACGGTGGAGCTCAGCCCCGCTGCCAAGTGTTATCCCCAGGTGCCCGAGAGGGCGGTGTCCAAGGATGTTACAAGAACATTCATAAAGAAGTAGAAAAGGAGAGAGTCTATGCATGGGTTGCCACCATCCATTAGATTGAATTTACAGTAAAAGGAAAGATGACCTCAAAAAAATCTCTTTACTCCTCCTCTTGACATTTCAAACCTGTTTCTTCAGAAGAACACAAAAAAGAATATTTTGAAGAATGTTGGTCACCAAACAGCATTGGCATGAACTCAAAACACAGTGCGTGATCCATGAGGCTCTGTTTTTTCATGGTAAAAGTCAAACTGAGGGACGGACACTAAGGTCAGGACAAGATTCAGGTCTGTGTGTCCACCGGGTTAAGCTCATGTGCTTTACTTTAAGGTCGAATGAAGCTTGCAGCAATGTTTGATAATGGCAAAGGTTCAGCAGTCTGTGACCGGCAAATTACTTTTCTTTTTTGGTCCCATGATGCCACATTTGTCTTGATCGTATTTGCAGGAGAATTGAATTGGTTTACTTTATATTAATGTTTGTGGTTGCATTTGGAAATGGCATCTAACGGATCAATCCGGATTACTCTTGGTGGATCATGGGGCCAAATAAACGAAATCTGATTTTCCATCGATTGTGTTTTGCTTTTAAAGATTAAATATGTGTCACATATAATATATTCTAATATATAAAAATATATATGGAAGAATTCTTGTTACCGAACAGTTCTCTAACCTCCTTAAATACCCTAATTGAATAAACACCACCATTTTTTGGCTAAGCACAAAATGAGATATTTTGAAGAATGTAGGAGAGCAAAAAGTTGTGGGTTACCAATTTTATATTCCTACTATACTGTCAAAGTGGGCCAAGCACTGTTTAGTTTTTTACCCTAATTTCTTGCTCTGTGTTCAACCAAAAAAAAAGAAGTTTGAATACTCTCCATCCTTTCATTCTCTTTCATATTTTGCTTTCCCATGATAAATGAATCCTAACAGTTCATTACATTTTTCAGTTATTAAAAGTTATGTTACTATAAAGTTACCTAACACTTACATTCCCATGTGATCATTATGAAAGTAATCCTTATAAATCCAAGAAAAACCTGTACGGAAGGCTGGTTGTATTCTCAGAACACATTAAAATTTTATTAAAGAAATGGAAATCAAACGTATCCCATCTGTGAGGTCATAAAGTGTGTAAAGATACATTCTAATAATGGATGGACTTGATGAGAAGTGGACGTGACTCCGGCACCAGAAGGCAAACGCAGACATGAGTCTGTGCTTTCATGACATAATTTCACCTTTGAATCAACAAATGTGTTATTCTTCCACGCTGGTGACCTTCAAAAGTTTTGAAAGACAGTCGACAGTCAGAATCGGTGTCGTGTTGCTGTAGAAGTCACACTGTGAGTGTGATTTTGAGTCAGCTTGAGACACGCTCTTGTTCCGTCAACAATTGCAAGCTGTCCTCGATCGCTCCGGCAAAGATTTTGTCATGGCCCGATGCCATCATCCGTTACGCTTTATGGCAACTGTTTGAAAGAATCAAGGACCGCAAAGGACTTATTTACAGAATACTGAGCAATCATGACCGCCTAAAACCCCAGAACCAAAGAATAAGTGGAGATCTGAAGGTACGAGAGCTAATAGATTCATAAGATAATAATGTGTTTAGTTTCAGGGTAATCGGCTGTAAAACTTGGATAGTAGAGCTAGTAAAAGGGACATTTAACCAAGAAATTATTCATTTTCCTCTTGTCATTTCAAGCCAAACTCTCTTCTGCATAAGATATTTAGAAAACAATTGGGAACTGGCACCTATTCAGTTTTATTGGTTTTGTGTTGATGCAATAAAAGTAAAAAACTGCTGTTGGGTTAACAACATTCTTCAAAATAGCTTTTTTTGTGGAAGTCATATAAGTTTGAAATGACAAAAGGGTGAGTAAATGATGTCAAAAAGGAAAATTGAATTCAAAAATAAAACATATTTTGGGGGAACTGTAACTTTAAGTAAATAATATCAGTTTGATAAAACGATATACATTATATAAAAATAATAAGCTTAAAGTTAGCTAAAAACATGTGTTCATTTAAAATGACCAAAGTTATAATCAAAGTCATTTTTATTTGGCATTGAAATATCAGTAAAATTGATGTTTCCTAACATAAAAACTAAATGAATAAATAAATTCAAATAAATGCATAGCTTTTCTTTTGATGAAATAAATGTTGAAGCGTTTTATATTATATTTAAAGCTTGAAAAACACTGGCATTTATAATTTTAAGTTATTATATTTATTTGACAGAGAATTTAATAATTAAAATTATTCCTTAACACATTATTTTTTAAACCACAATAATTATATTTTAAACATGATACTTTCTGCCTCTATTCATAGTTTTGTACAGTACTCTATAAAAAGTCAGTCTCCTTACAAACCCAGTTGTTGACTGAAATATGCGTTTATATGCTTTCCTGAACAGCATCAGTTCTTTATTGCCAACTTGGTCCCATAAAAGTTTTTTATTTTCGCTCGGCTAACCAAAGAAACTCATCATCATATGTCGTGTTGTGTTCATGGATATCTTGGCAAAGCAAACGTGTTGAGAAGCACGGACGCGGTGACTTGTCTTCAAAGAGAAGGTCACGTTTTGTGAGTGTTTTGCTCTGCGTGAGAGGTCCACTCGTGTCAAACGTTCGGGAAACGCATCCCGCCGTCCTTTATGACCTCACAATGTCATCTTTCTCTTTATGCAGTTCTGTTTATGGCCATCGGAGCAGATCTGCCTTTCACAACGCTCACCAAGGATAACATGGCCAAATCAACACGTGCCGTCTCAGATTAGACTGTGACGACAGCTAAAAGCCCACGTGGAGGGGATACCGGCTATGGGGAGCATGACAGCTTTTTAAATTGATACTGAAAAATTGCTCCCCGTGCAATAAAAATGTCAACAAAAAACTGAGCTGACCTTTACGTCGCTGTGTGCTGAGGGGTATAGAGTTTTCTTACAAACCTCGCGGTGTGCTGTGTTTATCACACTTGTGAGGGGAAGGTCCATGAGAAAGATAAAAACGTCAAGGAAGTCGAAGCCACTCAGTCCGTGCAAGACTTGTAAGAAACTTTCGAGTCTTTTAAGATATGGATGATGGCTGTTATTAAAGTAACAAATATGATCCTTAATGTGATAGTTAACCTTAAAGGGTATGACTGTCTTTCTTCCATAAAAAGATATTTGGAAGAATGTCGCCCCCATTAAATTGTATTGGTTTTGTGTCCACACAATGGAAGTCTATAAAAGTGAATTCCTTCTCTGTATCTTACTGTGTGTCCGATAAGAAAGTCATAAAAGTTTGAAATGAAAAGGAGCGGAATACACGATGAGACATTTTCATTTTGGGCCTAGTGTCACATTAATGTCTTCGTAAAGCCACAGAGGCATGTCAGATTTGAAATGATTGGCATTGTGGGTACAGCAAACGCGACATGCCACATGCAATTCTGTACCTGCGAGTTTATTCCCAGAATCCTCTCTGGATGGTCCAATAATGAGCCATCTGTCATTGTCAATGTAATGAATCTGTTGGTATTTAGTGGATAATGAGATGATGTCATGTCATCTTTTCTTTCTTGATTTTTTCACTTCAGAGCGTGGAAAGGGAATTAGAGGGTGTCGACCACATATCTGCGACGGCAGATGGGATGTTTGGTTGACTTTATGCAGTTTTGCTATGGGAATGGTTGTGTGACATCCTTTGTTTTAATGTCGGCCGACAGCTTACACTAAAGACACCGACCGGCCACCGCGGAGAAGCGGCGCTGACCGCCCCCATCCATCCCTGATCCAATGAGCTCCGGCATATTTACCACATTCACAGTTAATCCTGCTAGAACGGCTTCCGTGCGGACTGAGAAATCTTTTTCAATCATAAGTGAAAATTAAATGCTGAGCCGGACGGACACACCGCTTCGGATGGAAATTGCACTGCCACATGCAATTTCACAGGAAGGTGCCGCTCGCACGTCGAAGCCACTTCCTGTTTCAGCCTGTCGTAGATACAGAAGATGAATTTCCCGGAGGAGAATGGGAAAGTTTATTAAGGTGCACGCGTGATGCGGCGTGCGGCTGCGTCACATCTCGACGGGATTCACGCGACTGGATTAAGCATTGACACCTGTGTTTATCTTTCCGGCGTTTTAATCGTCGAACCACAAAACTCATAGCTTGTTATCTGACATCATACAACAAAACCCGTTGTAGGCAAATGGGCCGAGGACGTGACGGAACAAAATATCAGCATGCTTGAGATAAACATGGTTTGGGCCTATTCACTTTAATTATAGGTGTCTGGCAATCGACAAAAACTTAAAAATAAGAAGAACAAGCGTAATGATTTTGAAATTATCATTCGAGAAAATGAAAATGAAATGAAGGGTGCGTATGGAAAGACAGCATGGGAAGTGACGAGGAAGAAGGATGCACGGGAATGATGGGTGTCGGATTTTCGGAGTCAAGGATCGTCGTGCAGGCCACTCCTCTGAATCTTGAAGGATGAATTAGAGAGTCTCTAAGGAGGAGAAACTGTTGTGGGAGGGTGGAATATTGCCTTCTGTGGATCATTTAGTCAGTCTTCATCATTCATCAGGGCACTTGGACACGCTGATGTGTTTATCGTTTATTTTACTTTGACTGACAGACAATGGGAAGCGCAGCATCACCCTTTAAAGCCTTCAGTCGCTGGAAAGAGAAATTTCCTCATGCAAGTTCAATGTCAACATTCTCTTATGTGAGGTTTTAGGTCTTAAGCTGTGCGCATATTTGCGTAGAGAATCTGAAGTCTTTAAGATTTCATTATGGAGGTCGAGATTTCAATATGGGCTTAATCTTAATTCTAACTGGATTTATATTTGGCAGACATTTTCAGCTATGCTTTTTTATTTTTATCTAGACGACGATGCCGTAAAGGTGTTTTTGTATGCTAAAGGATTGAAGAAGGATCTTCTGTGGCATTATACACTTTATTGTATGTGTGGCTGTATGAGTTGTCAGAGAATATAAATGAGCAACAACAGAGGCACACAATGCCACCCTATAGTAGTGAATGAAAAATGTAAAGTCTTTTTAAACTTCACCAAAAAATACAATTCCGTCATTCTTATCATACCATCTAAAACTTGTGTATGACACTTTTCCTGTGGGGCACAAAAGAATATATCTTGAGGAATGTCTCAATGTTCTGTACATAAGATGGAGGGCAATGGGGTTCATTGTTGCCTGGTTACCAACATTCTTTGCAAAATCTTGTGTTCCTCATCCAAGAGGCTATTTTTTTGTGTTTTTATCTCAACAACCTGCACTAATTTAAATTTTGTCTGCTTATAGTCAAATATCAATCTTTCTTGTTAATTTTCATAAAAGATATTTAACACGGGCTCTTCCGCTGTGAACAACAAACCAATACAGTTTTTATAAAAAAAAAAATTTGGCTTCAGGAAAGGCTCACACATCGGCTTCCCACCGCTCACTCACTCCTCTGGTTGAGCGAGACCACATGTGAACGAAAGACAAAGATGTCTGCATTTCCAAATCAATGTTTAGCGGCATTAAAAGAAAAAAGACATTGATCGCACCGACTTTGAAGCTGCACGACAGACTCTGTTGGGTAAAAATGGACGGCGGCATCACCTTATACCATTTGTGTAGCGTCAGATCCCGGCGTTTGATACGGATGGATCCGGGGACAGCGTGGTTACATGCCATCATTATGCCCAGATTACGGTTGAGGGAATATGGAATGCTGACAATCCGCGGCAGCTTGCCGTAGAACAGATATCAGTTCCCACACCAATTACGGCGGCGGGCGCCGTGTCCCCTGAAGATAGAAGCAAAGAGCGAGACACGCAACTGAGCGCCGCTAATGAGAAATATCAACACTACGACTTCAGAACCTCTGTGTACACGTGCACAGACGCTCGGTCTGAGAAAGTGCTATGAACCACACAAATCAGCCAGCCCGGCGGACATAAAACAAAACACTACACTATTGTTTGCCAAAGTAGGCCATGCAAGAAGACACAGTCCCTCTCGTGAGATTTACAACTAGGACCAGTGCGTATTTAGCGTTGACCCTCTAAATCACAGATCAGGGTGGTGGGGCATTGATTTGTCTGATAAAGTATGAAATGGAAATTGCAGCGAGCTTTTCCGGGGGTTCATAAATGCACACCCTGTATTTTCCAGCAGCACAGAACGCTCCGATCGGCGGGTTCCAGAGAAAGGTTCCGTCACGCACAGACCTGCTGTAAACACGACGAGGTCAGCATCCATCTCCCCCAAAACATCACCTGCTGCCGCCGAGCCCTCGTCTACAGCGAGTCACCATCTGTGGAGGAGAATTCAGCCGCGCCACAAACTTCGCAGGGAGCCGAAGGGAGGGGCGGAGGGTAGTTTTGTGTTTCCACAGGTGGAACAGAGAGCTGATGTCTCATGTTTTCAGGGGATGTTAAAAGCAAGTTGAATCGCGCTTAATAGGTCCGGTTGATGCTGAGGTCCTTTCAAATTACAATGATAAAAAATGAGGTATGAAGGATAATTATTACGTTGTGTGCACCAGGGATATTTTCATATTTTACATTTTTTTTATAGAATTTTTAGTTTGATTTTTCTAATAATTTTACTTACATTTATAGAAGTTTTTAACATTTAATTTTTTATTAGATTATTTCTTATTTCCATTGCAGAGGCAACATTTCATTCTTTTTTTGTGCAGTCAATTTCAACAAATAGTTTAAATGACTTTTTATTTTTACCTATGGCAAATATTAATCCTTTATTTTTAAGGGTTTTTTTGGGATATATTTGACATGTACCAATTAAAATAAAATATGTAACTGGTACATATTCACTTGGATTGGATGTGTGTCTATACAATAGAAGTGAACTTGTGCCAGTGCTGTTCAGTTGACAGCTTTCTTCAAAATATCTTCTTTTGCATTCCGCAGAAAAAAGGGAAGTCAAAGAGACTCGAAGGTGAATAACGATAATATGCATATCTGACATCAACACAGAAAAGATTTTATGAATTTCGGTTATTTAACCCGGCGGGCTTAATGTAAAACGCATAACTCACCCTTGGCTGATCTCTCTGAAAGGGCTGTGCAGCTCCGAGCATCTATATCATCGCAAGTGACATGATTAACATTGTGAAGCTTTACTGTTGAACAATACTCACCACTCACTATAATAGGGATCTGG
Organism: Triplophysa yarkandensis; assembly: GCA_033220385.1. Taxonomy (NCBI): domain Eukaryota; kingdom Metazoa; phylum Chordata; class Actinopteri; order Cypriniformes; family Nemacheilidae; genus Triplophysa; species Triplophysa yarkandensis. The sequence continues at coordinate 1,038,859 of CM065675.1, forward strand.
CTGAATGCCATGACATCTTAAAAGGCAGATGCAAGAAAGACAGGGTGATTGAACTCATTACTACGCCGAGGCATATGGGCATCATTACGCTGAACCAATGCATCAAATGATGATGGGTGAAGTCATTCCATTATTTGTTTGTCTCAGATATAACCACATCCATTATGCCCACATTTAATTTATAGATTTTATAGTGTAAAACCATTGCAGTCTCTGGGAATTTTCTAAAGGGCTTTAGGGAACATGAGGATAGCGGTTTGTACAGCTCATCTCTTCACAATACAAAGATAAGGTTTTACTGTCAGTAATGAAAAAAGCACAGAAGATCATTTCTTCGGTAGAATTAATTGCTTTTGTTGATGAAACACCAACCATCAATCAAATCTGCATCATTAAAAACACCAGAGGAATATTTTATAAATTCAGTAAGACCTTAACAAACCTAAAACTTACACTAATGTGTCTATAAGGAAATGTTTTGTTGATTTCATCTAGTTGTTTTTTAAGATACGGTTTTGTAATAGGAAATAAAGAAGTTGTAATTCATTGACCTCTAGTCGTAGTGCCGGACTCAATGGGATGTTTTATTCAAACTGCATTATTCAAGCTCACATTGACTCACGATGAATATTACCCTGTGCAGTCATATAATGCAGTTTAAATTTTATAGAATGGCAATATAAGATGTAGTATATGTATACTGATATGCTAAGGTCAGCATCTTCCCTTATCCCTATGAGAAATTCTTTGCACTGTTGTCTTGTGAACTAAACACTATGAATATATTTTGAAGAATGTGGGTAATTAAACAATGAAAGGTATAATTGCATTCGTTTTTCTTCAAAATATCTTCTTTTGCGTTCTGCAGAAGTCATACAGGTTTGCAATGACAAGAGCCTAAATGATAACAAAATATATGTTTTTGGCTGAAGGTCAATTTGTGCTTCACGTCTTGGACGTTGAGATGAAGTTTGCTAAGTCTTGACACTTTAGTTTCTGGCCTCATATTTTTTGTAAAAGAATAAAAATCTTCATGACTTTATAGCTGTGGAGAAACAATTTAATGGTGCCATTTACTTGTCCTTTCCAATTTTATGTTATCGAACCAGTAATATATAGGAAAGAAATAAAATCACAAATACAATTGCGTTGTTTTCTTCTTTCATATTTCATATTATTACAGAAGCCACCTGGCGTTTTATGACTAACCAATGTTAGACCGGATTCATACATTTGTGGGCTGATGCAGTTAACAGTCCGATTAAATAAAACAATCTTATTAAACCCAAGACCATGAGTATGACCATGATACCTGGAACTGTTCTATTTACTGACACCATGTAAATGCAAGTTCTTACACAACATAGAGCCATTTACATGCCTTAGAATATATAATGATGAATATATAAATATATGATGAACTCTAAGAATATAATGTGTGTTTATATTGTAAGACCTAAATTAGAATAAATTCACCATTAAGGTAAATATTAATTTTAAAGCACTGTTACAGAAATTCTCTTTATAGCAAGAGCACATTGTCTGAAAATATAACATGCTCTTTAAATTTAGAGCTAAACACTGGGGAATGATACAAATGTGGAGTCATTAAAGGTTAAAGTTACCCAAAAATAAAAACTCTGTCCTCATGTTCCAAACCTGTCTACATTTCTTTGTTTTGTTGAACACAGAAAAAGATATTTAGAAGAATACGTATAACCACACAATCCATTGACAACCATAGTATGACTGTATCTTGGTTCTTGATAAATATGACTGTATCTTCATTTTGTTATATTAAACACAAAATCAAATATTTTGACCATTGTATGACAATTCTTCTTTTTACTACAATGCTTGTCAATGGGGTCCAAGAACTTTTTCGTTACAAACATCCTTTCAAATAGCTTTCTTTGTGTTCAACCAAACAAAAACATTTATACGGATTTGAAACAACTTTTCATTTTTGGATTAACTACCACTGTAACACCTTGCCGGCTTCAAAAAATTGAATATCACGCTTACATGCCATAACCTAACAACATGGTATTTTCTGTATTTCATTTATTTCACAGCTAATTGACATCAGTATTATGAACTGTAGATCTGTGAGCACTGTGAGCACTTCAACAGGGCTGTTTTGACATTTCTGTCATCAAAAGCCAAATATGTCTGATAAAGACATCTCGCCTCTATCATCTACTCATTTTCATCTTCCTCAGGGGTATAGATCTTACATTTGTTTGTGAGGATGGCAGATCTTGTTAGGGACGGTTTTGATTGGCTTTCACAATCTGACAACCTAACTGACTGTCAGTTGAAAACACTGCTAATCTCCATTCTTAAAGCCACAGTCTACACAAAAATCAAGAAAACATGTCATCGTTTTCTCAATATTTTGTCATTTTTAACCTGTATGAGTTTCTTTTATCAGCGGAACACGGCAAAAGATATTTGGAGAAATGTTTGTAAGAAACCCTACTGATTTTCATTGGTTTTGTGTCAAGAGAAGTCAATGGGCAACACCTGTCACCAACATTCTTTAAAATATCTTCTTTTGTGTTCTGCAGAAGAAAGTTCTAAAATTACAAGAGTATGAGTAAACAATGAGAGTCCCTAGATGTTTGTAAGGCTTTGAACTCATTTTAGTTTAAAGGACCTAACATATAATGTTAAAAATGAGTGTACTTTGTAGGGCCCATCAATATTCAAAGCCATTCAGGTACAAAATGTAAAAGTTAGAAAGAAAATGGTTCTTTTAGGGGCCTTTGACTGAAAAATACTTGAGGGATCTTGAAAAGTATAAAGCACATTTATAGCTCTTTCTTAAGACTGACTTAAGACTTCACAAGCAGGTTTTTTAAAAATCTTTCCCCTGTAAGGAAAGCAAGAAAAGAGTTGGAGAGCGTGACCCAAATTCATCCGGAGAGAAAACTCTCAGCTTGTTAATCATTCAACATGTTTTCTGACATTGGCTTTCATAACATTTGATGTCAGCTCACAATCTCATTGTCAAATGACCCCTACCATTACCCTAGCAACCAAACAGAAAACCCCGGCAACCATAAGGCAAAATACACCACTTACACTGGAAACAATACAGTGGCTGGCAAAGATGTTGTCAAGTTTCCATTTCTTTTGTAACATGTCTACGAAACACTTTCTCAAGAGCAGTTTGTTCTTTAAGGGCTACTGTTAAAACATGAAAATGAGTTCCATGTAACAAGACTCGTGGAGTGTGTAGAAAGGAAAAACTCTTTCTAAGATAATAAAAACACACGAATCTTACATTAGGTAGATCTTTGAAGACATTTTCATTTTAAAATTCTGCTTGGATAGTCACACAATTCACATTTAAAGTCTTAAAGACTGAGTTTAATTATGATTTATATCTGAAAGGACTATTAAAAGGTTATGATTCTAAAGATATAAAAGATTACTATCATAATGAGACTTCAGGAGAGGGGAGGGCCACGTTTAAAGTAATCTGAGATGGATCTCTGGGTAAAATTCAGTCTCCCTGAAGAACATCCCGCAATTAACACGGCCAACTCCCGAGGAGGATAAACGCGTCGGATTGGATTAAAGAGCGAATGTCCGGAAGCCTTCAGCTGGAACTTCCGTATGTTCACATACCAAAGCTTGATCTTATTTAGAGACCCCTACTATTTACCTTCTTTGACCAAAGAATCCCTCCCGGTTCCAAAGCATCCCTCCTCTGCTTCCCTGAGTAATTACAGCAATGGAGACCACCTCTCCGCATCCTAACAGCTCCATTAATAACTGCTGTGTAATGAAATTATCCGAGCTCTCTCCACTGATGATTAGTCCGCTGTAATGAAGCGTGCACCGAGCTTTGATGTCACGAGGGTGAATGGAGGTGTGTTGGCCCGGGGTCTCGCTCCAACCGCGAAACCAATGGCTTTGAGACTGAAGGCCAAGCCCACGTAATTTGAAAAACGAAGTGTGGCACTGCCAGCGCCAGGGCTACGAGATAAACAATGTCAACCTTTGGAAAATAAATAAAAGACAAAAGTAATTATTATTCGCCAAGGACCACTGACCCGACGATGAGTTCAACATATATCTTTGGGTAGAGCTTTTACGGAGCGACCTTCCTATTTCCCACCTCAATATACTGTTCCAGCCGAGCATCTCTCACAACGAAACGCTGTTCGATGATAAACGATGGCCTTGCGTTGATGTCACTCATGCTCATGGTCATGCAGTGGGGGAACAGCGACCGTATGTCGGTCTCATCATCGCCTGGCTGACTCCGCCGGCCCCTCTCAACCACTGACATCAACATTACTCAACCGCACCTGGTCACAGACACACGGACATCTCATGAAGCCCGCGGGCCGCGTCTGTGAGCAAGATGTACCGCTGGCGGATGGAGTCAGCATCATGAGTGATTTGCACAACGTTAAACCGCGCTGCCGATACTTTAGTGTCATCCAACATCTGCCGTCCCTCCCGCGACAAAGTGCCTCTATCTAAAAAAAAATCCACTGCACCTGTTGCGAAATACCCAGAACAACTAATACCAAAGAACAAGCAGATGAAAACGCTTGTTTGGGTGGAACAAGTGTACGTTTAATGCGCACTTTGTTAAAACCACAAAATATCCCATCACACCTCATGTACGCTCACAATTCACGCCCGAAAACCCCCAAAGCCCATGAACGTCACTTTGGTCTACTTTATCACCAATTCACATTTATTCGCGCTATTATACCTTCTTTTTATTTGGCTGTTCTCGACAGATGCCTCAACCGAATCTTCCAACGAGCGAATGAATACGGCTATTTAATGAGCACCAGAGTAATTATCATAACAGAGAAACTATTAAAGAAAACTAATGAGCAGAAGAGAAGGCTCAATTACATTTACAAAAAATTACCTTCGTTTCTGCACTTTAAGCCCTCTAATTCAAGAGCTAGATACGAGCTCGAGTTGAGCAGCACAGGAACAGATCTGACTGTGACTAAGCAACAAGGTTTTATTTTCTGACCTGTAGTTTAAATTTAATACCACCGCATGCCAAGTGTACCAGCCTTTGTAAGATTTACAGAGACAACATGGCTTTTACAAGGATTAATACGGCAAAGACAAATCTTTTAATGTCAGACGTTTTGACAATTCCAAATACCTTTCGGCTCTAGAAGATTTCATGTTAGTTGGTAAACTCCGAAAGAAAGAAAAAAAAGGTCTAGCGTGTGAGGGTGAATTCAAATGGGCTACTTTATAATATCAAATATAAAAAAGAAGCATGACCTTAAACTTAAATACTGAGATCAGCAACTGTTAAACGATCTGTGCTGAGTAACAGAGTGGACTTAGGGGACTTTTGTAACGTTTTTGGCCTACACTCAAAATAGAAGCCAAGAATTATACATGGTGTGTCAAAAGGTACATTAAAATAAACAAGTATTACTAAAACATTTAAATCTGCAACAATAATATCTTAGAAACAGTGTTGAAGTGATTTATGTCTTGAGAAATTTTGTATTTTAAACAATATTTGGTAAAAGATACAAGACATATTTTCAGTACTTTTATTTATATTTAATAATATAAACATTTAACGTGCAAATTTTGTGAGATGGGACAATCTATTATCTGCTCGTTAAAAGATTTACCAAATGTGTAAAAGAGTTGACAACTGCTTTTCAGACACAAATCATCTTGAAAAATGTGTATTTAAAATCATATCTAACTAAAAGGCAAAACTATGAAATATAATTGAGTATAATTGAGATCAAAGATCTCAAAGAAGGTTTTATATGGTATAAACTCTCTTTTTGAACTTAAATCTTTTTGTGTTACCGTATACTTGCCTCGTCCAATTAACAGCCTGCCATACGTCCCGGCATGCACTCGTCGCAATTCACCCCTACAGAGATGTCCACGCTGCAAATGAAAACCTTGTCTTTCTTGTCCGTCTCAACACACAAGCAGATCCGGTCGGGTTATTCCTGGATATCTGTAAAACCAGGGATTAGCCAGACTTAATGGTCTAGAACCAGGCAGACTTAAAAGCGCAGGGGTAATTTCGGCGGTATGAGATGGTCCGTGGGACCGTTACCATGGATACGGTCCAGCCGGTCCGGATGAGTTCATCTAGGCTGCCGCCAACATGTGATGGCGGGTGAGAAGGTCAGGACGTGTACGGTGTCAGAGAACCTGTGATTGGGCTTAATGAATCCAAACTGATTCATAAAAGAGACATTTGGAATGAGTCTTGAGTCGGCGTGAAAGCGTAAGAGGTGATCGAATCTGCCAGGCCGCTTCGCAGTGACCACGCACATGTTACGCGGCACCTTTGAACATCCCGCATCACGGCTTCGTCTTTGTGATCGCAAACAAAGAGAGAGGTGTTAAAAAACAGAGATACGGCATTAATATATAAGACACTTTTCATTTCAATGGTAGCTATGGAAACGACATAGCAGTCATGGCTTAAGTTAATAAACACTGGAACATCTCAACCAACCGTTGACCACAAAAAAAATCATTTAGGATTCAAGAGAAACATATTTAGCTTTCTGGTTTTAGCTGTGAGAGAAATAAATGTAAGGCTGTTTAGAAAGAGCAGACGGCTATTTTCAGACTCTGATTTTCAGACACATGGTCTGTCTCTCTCTCTCTTTCTAGGAGCTAAAAGCTGTCCGTGAGCACAGCAGCGTCTAAAAAAAAACCTGAATCTGAATGATAGCAGACCTGCCATCCCTCCAAGCGAGTGTGGTATCGTGGGTAGGAAATGGGCGACCTCTCTGCTATCTTCACCATGGGAACTATTATCAGACCTGGTCACGCTGTGCCATTTCCAAATAAATAAATCACCTTCAAACCTCGGCGGAAAAATTAATCACCTGTGGCTTTGTCTCACACACACACACTCGCGGTCGCCCAGCCATTATCAAACCATATTAACTGTTATATCACATATAGAATTACGTATAGAATATTGAAAAAAGATGTTTACATGTTAAAAAACATGCTGTGATGCTTGGCACGGTTTAGTTTTACTGTCTTATGACTGCTTGTTTTTAATGGGCATACTAGTTTTATAGTCAAAACTGTCCGGTTGCTTGCCTGTTTTATATTCACGATGTATGTATGTATTTACTTTATTTATATGTTTGCAAGTCAGATCCCAGAACCTCTACTTTTCTGGTAAAGAAAGAAATATAATAAAAAACATTTTATAAGATTTTCAATTTATTTTTCGATAAATAACATTGTGCTGTCAAACTTGATGTTTGACAGTTATATGGTCAGACACTTGTCACTTATTAAGTGATTCGAATAATTTCTTTGCCAAAACTTATACATTTGAAAGTACCAGAAATGGCTTCATTTAAAAAGCTTTTTCCTAATATTTGCATTACTAATTATTTTTATTTTAGAAATATATATTATATTATATTATATTATATTATATTATATTATATTACATTATATTATATTATATTATACTTAATCAAATAAACATATATTATTTATAAAATTACAAAAATTATATAATGTATATTACCCTATTATATGAAATTATGTATTTCAATAAAAAATACTTGCAGCTTAATAAAAATACTAAAATCCATGAAGTCATCAATGACTTTGAAAAAAAGTTGGATGAATAAACATATTGATCAAAACCATTAATAATGACATTGTCGCTATCATTAAAAAGCAATCAAAATGTCAATCAAATGTTGCTGTCCTTGTATTTAAGGCAGTAAATACAGTTTTTATCAGCTAATGCCATAGACTTTGTCTCATTGGAAAACACAAGCTACCATGGAAAAGTTTGGTATTGCTCCGCGTTCTAAAGGTCAAGCAAAATTTTGCATCCTGTGATGACGTAAGCAATAGTAGATACACTACGATGTGACCTTTTCAGCTGGAGGAAATGCTACTGTAATAATAGTAATAATACTACACAATCCCATCGTAGTGTATATATTACATACAATTCATAAGAGAAAACAAAAATAAACATGGCAAGTAAGATCAAACATTTGAAGGGTGAATAAAAATTATAATTTGGTCGCTGCCAAGTTAAGTGTGACCCAGGCAATACAGGTTATAAAGTTTAGGTTAAAGACGCTCAGGTTTTTGTCATCTGGCCGAAATGTCAAACTATAATAATGCGACACAGAGGCTTCTTATGACAGCATTAATTTTAGATATTTCATGAAGCGCAGACGCCTGGATCGAAGTTAACTTTCAGTCTGTGTTGGTTGATCGTTCTGGAGTGCGTTTCCCAAGCGATGACATTAAGCTTAAACACCATAGTACGAAGACAAACTAACTAGCTACTCCACTTTTTTCCGAAAACATGGTGAGTTTGTCGCACATCTGTCGACTGAGCCAGGGTGGTTTAACAATATAGTTGATGATGTCACGTATGTGGTGGAGTTAAAGCTTCTTCTATATCATCAAGTCAGATTGATTTAACATCTTATCACTAGAAAACATAAAACTTTTGTTATCGTATATTAGCTCTTTGTTTTTTTAATGTCACGATATTAAACTCATTCATAAAGTTCATCAAATGTCAACACTTTTCTTGCTTGACAAACTGAAAGATGTTAAAATAAATGTTTTATATATTCAGATTGAAGGATATGTCGCTTGCTTACCCTTCTCAAGCCACGCGCAACTTTACGATGCTGTTTGCGCATGTTCGTTGAAACTTGAATGATTAAACTATGCTGAATATTTACAGTTTCAGTCACAGTTTCAGTTACAGTTAATATTTACATATAGATTTGTATAAGATACACAGTTTGTAAATTTTTGTTTATCTAGTAAGTAGAAAATATGGCATTCTGTATAACTGGAAAAATAAAACCTCTAATAATTATTATTTACTATTAATAACACCATTGTACTTATAATACTATTATTATTATTACAACTTATAATAAAACAATAATAATAATAATAATATTAACAAGAATTATGATAATAATAATAATAATAATAATAATAATAATAATAATAATAATAATAATAATAATAATACAATAAATAATTATAATAATAACACTAATAATAACAACAACAACAACAATAATAATAATAATAATAATACCATCTACATCGAGAAGCTTAACTAATCTGAAGACCACCAAAGCATCCTTTTCTCACTGCAGTGCTTATTCCAAAAAAACACTCCAAACACAAGCAATAATAATAATGACGCCGGCCCTAGCAAGCACAGCTAATTATACTCTTTAACTATGACACATTGGCTTTCTCTCCCTCTGGATGCCGGATCAATGCGTGCCATTATGTACCATGTATCCATATACGCTGCAAACCGCAATGAAAATCAATGGTGATTCATCATGGATGTGCTCGCAGGGACTTGTTCCCCATCACTGCGGTGCAGGTAGAATGGAGATGAAGAGAGAAAGCCACGCCCCCCTGGAGCACTGCTCTGTATTTAGCTTTACACATCGCCCGGCGATGCACACATGAATGCCAAGCCACAAGCAAATCAAATGGTTGGTTTGTTGAGATGGAAAATGACATGGATTTTGATTTGACAGGGATTTATGGCGTGCAGTCGGAGGGAACGGTAAAAAAAGGCAGTGCTGGCAGACACTCCGCTTGATGTGGACATCTTTGCAAAGCGTGCGCTTGTATTTTTAGGATGGTCGAATAGTGGATGATGCATATCGTCCACTGGCTCAGCTAAAAGAGTGTTTTCCAGCAACTGTGTCGGTGACAGCACAGGCTTTTTTAAGTTGCATATACAGCCATGAAACATTAGGAAATCATTATTAATTTCCATTTCATAAGCATTTCTAGTACTGGTGTATTTAACAAAACCAAACCCCACGAGTGATAAAAAGTCATCCAAAAGAAATGTGAAAGGCCGACAGCATGAGATGATACAAACTGTGATAAAAGAGGAATCACATGCCATAAAAAAAGTTTTCTTAAATACATGTACAAATATGATTGTTGTCGCGCTTTAAATTGAATCTAAACTTGTTTTTTTGCAGTAATTGAGGTCGGAAAAATACACAGCATTTGATCTGTTATTTGAACCTGTTGCTCTAATTACACTTTCTGCAAATATTTGTAAATATAAAAATTCTTTTGGTTGAAATTTTGGCAGAAATGTTGATCGTTCACAGAATAAGACAAAACAAATATTCAACCTTAACACAAACTTATCAATAACAAATAAAAAACTAGTCTCTTGTTTTCAACACCGTGTATACTATTTATTAATAAATATTATTCTCCTATATATAGGAATGGAGAAAGCTACACATTTCAAGGTTAGTTGTTGGTCAGCGTCATACTGGTGATTCAGACCAAGGTCATATGTTGCTCTTCAATGTGTGTTTCAGTACAATAACCCTTTCATGACAAAGGCGAGTATATAAGTATTAGATCTGTGTTGTATTTTTTCTGCTCATACAGTATGATTTAAAATCACAAATGTAATTGAATTAAACTGAGCCCATGGTTCTTTTGCATGTTTCTCTCCGTCACAAAAAGCCAAGCATGCAGTATAACTGTTTTAATCCTCAGCGAGAAATCTGGCTTCCAGCATCATCAAGCTTCAGAAATCACAGTCTTTTGGCATCCGTTCCTCTGACTCTTTGATAAACAGAAACAAACAGAACCCAAATCAAATCTGAGAGTATTTGTGTGAGGTGCTTCAGCCCACTGATGCTGGCATCTCTCTACTGAGTCAGTCTCTATCCAGAGAGAGCTTTACACGGAACTCAATGCTCACTATGAGTAAGGTTTGAGTCCAGCTCGTGACATTTTAAATAACAATCTTTACAAATAGCTTATGTAAAGGTTAACAACCTTAAAGGGATAGTTTCCTTAAAAATGAATCAACCTTGTCATTTCTAACATGTTTTAAATTTAAATGATATTAAGAAGAGTTCTGGGGAACTATTGACTACCATAACAGAAAATATATATTTTTTGAAGAATGTACAAAAACAAACATTTCTAGGGCACCATTGATAGTCAATAAAATGTAAATAAAAAGTGCCTGAATGCTTCATACACTCTTAAGTCAATGGCCACCTTTATTTCTTACTATCCTTGAAATGTTTGTTTTTGTCTCCACACATTTTTCAAAATATCTTTTTCGTGGCCAACAGACCGTAAAATACACAATATCACTTGAGTATTCAATGGCACTCCAGAAAGCCTAGTGGCATACATTCTTCTAAATATCTCACCTTGTGTTCAATGAAAGAACATTAAGAGAAGTTTTTTATTTCCATTTTATCAGCATTTCTAGTATTGTGAGAATTTTAAACAAACCACACCTGAGGACTGATAAAAAATCATCCGACAGAATTGTAAAGGACAGACAGAATGACATGTCAAAAAACTGACATGTTATCACAAAAAATCCTAAATTGCAAACATTCTTCTAAATATCCCCCTTTGTGTATAATCAAAGATATTTCCGCAGGTTTGGAACAACTAGTTGCATAATTCATTGCAAAATTGCTTTAAAACTTATGTTTTATGGATTCAGATGTCAATATCCTGAAAAACGTCAACGATCGGATTTGAAATGCTTCTGCAAACATCTGTTTAAAAAAGCGCTCTCGGATCAACCTTGGCTTTTCATGAATCTCAGTTGAAATGGAAAAGATGTGCAGAGAGAAATGCAGAGTAAGGTCACGGTTGAGCTCCAGAACGACAGCTCTGTTCAGGCCAGTCAGACAACAAGCTGCCCGTGGATGATTGACAGACAGGGAGTCAGGTTGGCACGAGGGGGTAGAGTCAAGATCCCACAAACCACCTCTGGGCAACACACACACACACACACACACACACACACGCATTCACACACACAACACCAGAAAGACTTTCTTGAAAGCAGACAGACAGAACATTCACAGTCTACTGAGATTCAGAGGACCTCACGGTGTGTTGTGGATCACATACAGTACGTCTCCCAGCATGCATTGCTCCTCCTATCACGCCCGGCTGACACTCAGCATCACTCGCACTCAGCCTAATGTCGCCGTTTGATACGGATATAAAGACAGGCTTTTCAGGAACTATAATCCTACTTACATCCAGCATTTAAAGAGAAGGAATCAAAGGTCTTCTCTTGTGTTTAGCTGCAGACACAAACCGAAAGGATTTTCACAGCATTAATAGAGATCATAAGAAGGTTAATAGGCACAGGCCCGGAGAAATCCTTTAAACATGAAAATTCATTTTGCTTGTATAGTACTCTAAATTCTAGTTTGTGCTTCATAATATAGGATCTCTGAGATATAAAAGTTGAAGGGTATAATTATAAAGTTGGGTGTTTAAATTGTTTAAAGCTTAAAGGGGCAGTTCAGCCAAAATGAAAAATCTGTCATTTCCTCACGATTCTGTTTTTGCTTTACACATTTTTTTTGTTCTGATGATTACCGAGAAAGATATTTGGAAAAATGCTTGTACCAAAACAATTCTTGAAGCCCATTGACTACCATTTTGGAAACATGTGCTGTATAATTGTTAAACACAGAATGAGATATTTTGAAGAATGTTGGACACCAAAAATGTTCTGAGGCACTTTGCTAGAATAAGGAATGGGGAAATCATGGCCTAGTTGTTGTAGAGTTTGACTTCTAGGGTTGTGGGTTCAAGTCCTGGGCAATACCATGACTCAGTTGCACTTGAGCAAGGCACTGATTCCTTAACTGCTCCCCGGGTGCCGCAGCATAAATATCTGCCCACTGTTCCCAACCGGGGTGTGTGTGTTCAGAACTGTTTGTGTTCACTGCTGTTTGTGTATTCACGGTCAGTGTGTGTGTGTGTGTGTGTGTGTGTGTGTGTGTGTGTGTGTGTGTGTGTGTGTGTGTGTGTGTGTGTTCACTATTATGTGTGTGTTCACTGCTGTGTGTATGTTCACTTCTGTGTGTGTGTTCAAGGTTGGTGTGTTCACTTCTCTGTGTGTGTGTTCAAGGTTGGTGTGTTCACTTCTGTGTGTGTGTGTGTTCAAGGTTGGTGTGTTCAAGGTTGGTGTGTTCACTACAGTGTGTGTTCAAGGTTGGTGTGAGTGTTCACTACTGTGTGTGTGTGTGTGTGTGTGTGTGTGTGCGTGCGTGCGTGCGTGCGTGCGTGCGTGCGTGCGTGCGTGCGTGTGTGTGTATTCACGGTTGGTGTGTGTGTTCACTGCTGTATGTGTGTGTATTCACTGCTGTGTGTGTACTTTGGATGGGTCAAATGAAGAACATGAATTCTGAGTATGGGTCAGCATACTTGGTTGTCTGTACGTCACTCTATGCACAAGGTAGTCAAACTAAAGGGGTCCAAGAACCGTGTGATTACAAGCACTCTTCCAAATATCTTTCTCTCTGTTCAACCAAGAAAAAGCAGCTAGAGAGTGAGTCATTCACGACAGAATGATGGAATAGTATTGGGTGAACTATTCTCTTAACATTTACTCAACCTCTTAATATCTTAAACCTGTATGACTTTCTTTCTATGAACACAAAAGAAGATATTTTGAAGATTGTAACTAACTGTTTGGCCACCAACATTCGAAACATGAGTCATGCAGGTGACAAGAGGGTGAGTAAACAACACATTTTTCCTTGTATGTGAACTTTAAGATAAAATTATGAAAGTGTAATTAAATAAGTGTGTTTAAGAGAACTACCAGGGTATGTGCGTGATATCAAACTTGTGCAAGATACTCTGAAAAATGTTATATGTGATCCGTTTTTAAATAAATCTAGTCTTATTTTTAGTTTAAACATATATTTAGCTCTAGCCTGATTTTACAACAAAGAACATCACATATTGCATAGAATTAGGGTTTATTTTGCACATGACTGTTGTTAACCTGACCGTCCAGCTTCTTTATTAAACATCCAGCTGCACTTCAACTCAGATTTGCTCTGCTCCTGCACCCTCGGGCTCAACATTACGAACCCGAAGCCAGCGTAATATTCCAATCAAACAACCGAAGGAGGAAGAGAGAGAAGTAATAGCCTCCATTAGAGGATAGCACAACACAGAAAGTCCATCTAATTACAGTAAGACACTAATGCAACTCATGCCCTCTGAATCCTCATCCTTCAGCAGCCGGTGGAGAGGCCTGAGCTCCACGTGAGCGTCCATGAGCAGAAATAATCACCCCAGATGTGCTCATATCTAACCACAGAGGACGTATGTTCAAATCAGTGAAGCTATCATCCTTTCCATCTGTGAAAAATTCAAGCACTCCGAACAATCGCTCATCATAAACATTTATTCGCTGGCGTTTTTTTCCGCGTCAGGATGCGATGTGTCCTTGATTGTGTGTTATGGACCTCATGAACGGACGCGGAGGATGAGTCTCTAGGGGTGAGTTCTTAGCTCTCGGGCACGAGGTGCTTTTGTTTCCGATCGATGCTGAGCACAAGGCCGTCGTGAATCATATTGGGAAAGGCAACACGCGGCCGTCTCCGAGACAACAAACAAGATTTTTAGAGTCTCGTACATGCCACAGCTGCCAATAACGGGCATAAATATTTCTGAATGACCGTAAAACAGTACGTTGTCATTTAAAGAATATCATTTCAGCAACGAGAGGGACTTGTTTTAAGCTGTAAGACTTCTGTGTCGCAAAATGATTTTTGGGGAGTAAGTGTAAGTTCTGTATATTTTGAAGAATGTCGGCAACCAAAAAACTATAATATCTATTGACTTCTATTTCTTCTTTTGTTAATAAATGTTTGAAACGACGAAAACCAAAAGATGACATAGCGTTCTTTTTCAGAGAACTATCACTATGAGTACATTTCTATTACATAATGTTGCATTTGTAATTTGTTGCACTGGGTGACATAATTTTTTTACTTTATAAAATGTGTTGTTTGTTAAAGTTTTTTTTTAAATAGTTTTTGATTGTTTGATTAAAAGCATCTTAATTTGTTCATAAATTAGTTTAAATGATAGTCATAGATCCTACAGAAAAAATTGGTTACAGTCAATAAAAGCCATTTTCAGACTATTATCAGATGATCCAGGCCACTTCTGTCCTGTCAATCAAAAGAGAACATAAAAATTGTGATCTGTGTATATAAAATGTTAAAAAACAAGACCGGTTTGATGTTCAGTAGTCAAGATGTGAATTAATAACTTACAAAAAAAATGTTAAGATATAAATGTGCTTAATTTGAGTTAATTTAAACACATATCAGCATCTGAGAAGAAATTAAGTATCAAATCAAATCAAAATCAATGTTTAGGCCAAGAGTGTTAAAGTCCTGTAAATAAAACTATATTTGTGTATATATCATTTAATTGTGTATTCTTTTTTTAAATAAATAACGTAAATAACACATTTTGAATATGCATAGTTATATGTTTTATAAAGGCTTGGGAACAATGAATCTATTATTACATTTCATTTTCATAGTCAAAACAACTCTAATGCTGCTATCTAATGATTTAATTATTTAACACATACAATGTCTTTAGTTTGCCCTATGCATTGAATCTTGATCTTATTTCAAATCAAACTGGACATGCGGCAAGTTGCCGATCGAACCGGTCACTGTGCATATGTAAATAGGTCGATTAGTAAGCAAGCGTGCCAGACAATGAGTATGAAATCACTTGTAGAAACACTAAAGGTCATGCATCGAGCGATTAGAACAGAAGTAAATATCTCTAGAAGAATATAAAGCGAGATAATTACTTCGCATGATGTCTGCCCTGGGCTGACACAAAAGCTCCGCCAACAGAGGTGCAAAAGCTGCAAGGCGTAATGAATTAAAGCTTTGTAATTATTAACATTTAAATCACCATATGTTGCCATATACGCCGCTTGGCCCTGATCCCGCTCTTTAGCTGCGCCCCGTGTGCTTCCAGGAACACGCACATGTACACGTTATCGGGCACTTTGCGATGAACCCGGCTCATTTGTATGCATATACCTCCTTGCGGGATCAGATAAGCCTGAATTTGAAAGGGTAAAATAAAAGGGGATTAAAAGAACACATACTGGCATGGGCTGTGAGAAAAGATCGGAATACTCCACTGGGCCAGAACAAGCCAAAGTCCGTCATTAGAGCTTATCCCTGGAAAAATCACAAACCCTTTCCCGTGTCAACATTAGCAGGGATGGGGCGGGATGGGACCTGTGGGAAATCATTAGTAAGATGGAGACTGGGTTCATGTAATTACAGTAGCTAGACACTTATTTCTTATTCAAATTATCTAGCACTGATGAAATGTTCGTCATTGGAAATGTCGTGTCGCCGGTGATGGTGATGCTGAATTTCGATTGGTGGAATCTTAAATGATTTTTAATGTATTCATAAAAAAACTGGATAAAGAAGAAGGACTTTACAAATTTTTTTTAAATAATTCTTGCAATGTTAGTTTTTTGTAGGATCATCTAGATACAGTCAGTTTGGCACATGAAAATTAACTTATTTAAAATTATTTTCCCAGAATGCTGTGTTTAAGATTGAAAAATAATTTCATCCTTTTGTGTGTTTTTATGTTTTTCAGTCAAAAATGTATATTTGTAGTTTTTATATAAGTATGTTTAAATTGAGAATTTTCTTCTTTTTTTAATTTATTGCTCACCGTTGTTAGAAAATTAGTGCCTTTGCTCAGACTGTGGGAGGTTATATTTAAAAGATTGAATTTCTGTACATTTTGTCATCATTTGCTCACTCTGTCGCCATTTCAAACCTCTAAAACTTCTGTTCTGTAACACACCTAGGGCGGTACCCATTCACTTCTACTGTATGGACTCAACAACAATGCCTAGAGGTTCGGTTACCAACATTCTTCAAAATATCTTTTTATGAGTTTTGTCAAAGAAATGTCAACAGGATGCATAAAGTAAGACAGACTTAAACTTTCTCTCTTCTTCGTGGCCTAGTACTTAGAGACTCCTAACCCTAAAATATCTTCTCATCTGTGAAAACATGATGTTGCCTTTAAAATAAAAAAAATATTGTAAACTTGTCGCTGTTGTACTTCTTGAAAAAAAATATCTTAAAATGTTACATTTATAGAACAGTTTGATTGCTTTTTATGTGCACTTAATGTTTCAATAATCCACGCTCCGAGAACAGCCCACCGTGATTCACAGAGTCTCGGCTAATTGTGGTCATTCATTAACTCTGTACTTGGACAGCCAGACATAATGGCCCGCTTTTATCAGTTTTGCCATGATGGCACAATTAAGCTCCTATTTGACATTAAACATTAAAGACAGAGCGGGCGCAGCGTGTTCGCAGAGGAAATGTCAGAACGTCTGGGAAAGGGAATGGCAGATTGGACAACACAACTGAGAGATGGTTGGTTCACGGCCAGCCCGCTGCCATACCCGTCTAAGCCCAGCAGGACGCCCAGTCTCCGTCCCTGACATTCTGCATTTAAACACATCGCCGGCCCGGTGTGGGTAACCGTGCCATAAAGCCGGTGTGACAGCCCACCTGGAGCAAGGGATGGTGTGGATAATCCTGCTGTAGTTTGATTACGTGTGACCGGACCCCGAGGAGGACGCAGGTGACAAATCAAATCCGACAACAGACGCAACAGCATCTGACACTTGGGAGGGGGCGCCGGCTGTAACAGCCAGCATGGAGTAGTGAGCGCACCTGACCCCAAAGTGAGAATAATGACATCCTGGCCGGAACAAACCCAACTGTAGTGCCAGAACATAATTTCACACCGGCGGTTTAGCCAGGCAAATGGAGAAAAATGGTATTCCGGCTGGGTAAAAGCGCGGCCCACGCTCTTGCCCGAAAGGGTCGGCGGGTCAACCATGGTGGGACACCTTCTTTGCATGGTTATCAGATCGGTTTTACAGTCAGAGAGATGACGTTTATTCCAAGGGCACGGGGAGAATATTTGAAAGGCAATAAATTTGAATTGTAAAAATAACCCGGGCTAATAAAAATGTGACCTCTGTGACTTGATCCCGATGGTATCCTTCATCACATCCACAACCACCCATCATCCCCGGAGTTACATGTCTCGCTAGAGGACAAAATAATATTAAAATTCACCGAAGGAGCAGATTTCTTAAAAATAGAACATTCTCCAGCGATCTCCACGATGAGAATCTAATTTACGACTATTTTAATCCATTCAAATCTTTGCTCATTTTATCGCACGGGTTGTTACACTTTATTTTAACGTTGAGGGGATGAAAATAATCACCGGCGGAGAGGTTCGGCGAGGTTTCTCATCACCCTCGAAAAACAGACATGGAACGGTGGGCATTCGAGTCAATCAGGACGTAATGAGAAAAGAAGAAAGGATGCTGCCCTAAAAAAGTGCGGAAAGCCACAGAAAGTAAACCTGAGCTCTCTGTGCTCCCTGTGTGTTTTATTAGTCCAGCCTGAGTACATTTCACTGGAAATAAATATAGATATGAGCTCTAAAGAGAGATTAAGACTCCATCAAAAGCAAATCGACCGCAAGGATTTTTTTTTTTTTTTTTCAGAGTATTTGTGTCTCACCAGTTAAATAAAACTTATATATGCGCTTACATTTACGCTACGGTACTTTAATAAAATGGTGAGTTCGTTCGGTGGGAAGTGTTTAATACACCAGTCTGTTGAGAAGAATAAGATTAAATAAAGCACAAACTGAGACACTCGGCTCTCCAGATTTTGATCTTTAGAAAATTCCCCCTAAACTCTCACTATCTCCTGTATTCATCTTCCAGAGGTTCAGAAAGATCTTCAAGTCACACAACGGCAATGAGAGACGACCAGATACTGTCGCACGAAATGAAAAATGATTGGTTGCTTGACCTGTCAGTCAGGCTTTGTGGGCGGTTCTTGATCATTTTGTCCTTGATGGTTTACCCCGAAATAAAAACGATTTCAACATTTACTCGCCCTCTTCTGCAACACAAAAAGATATTTCGAAGAATGCTAATAAGTGCATTGGCACCTTTTCCCTTCTTTTTATGGTTACAAAACTAGTACAAGCGAACGGTTCCCAACATTCTTTAAAATATTTTAAAATATTATAATATGTTTGTTAAAGAAATCATACAGATTTGAAATAATGAGATGGTGAGTAAATGATGACAACATTTTCTTTTTTGGTTGAACTATCGCTTTAAAAATGTCCATGAAGAACCATTCGGTCCTTCTTTAAAGAATAATCTCTCTTACCTTTTTATAATCTGCAGAATCTTGTATTGCCAACTTTGCAAAACAGAAAGGGTCTTCATATGTTAAGATTTATCTACGACATCGAGAAGCGCCTGAGATAAAAACGACAAAATAAATCAAACTTTGTGTTATTTTAATAAAATGTAAGAAAATAAGCTCTTTAAATAATTCAGTATGAAAAACATCTTTGATATTAAGAAATCATCTAGTTTAAAATAAATATAAAATAAAAACCAGAGATGCATATCAGCGATTTATTATGATCTACTGTCATATTTGATTCTTCTCTGGTTTATTTCACACATGTGAATAGTTCTTCAGATTTATCAGATATATCGCTTTTAAAGGATTTATGCGACAGAAATGGAGAAAGAGATGCATTCTTGTCGGACCGCTCAGTCTTCCTTGCTCTGAGTTTTAATATCCATCTCAAAGTCTGTCTCTCAAAAGAACGTTCCAGAAACTAAGATCTGATTTATTACAACACGTGTTAAATTATTCCTGATCTTCTACAGAGAACTAAATGCTTCTTCTCCTCTCTCTCTAAGGACTCTGCATTAGCTTTTAACAGAAATAACATATGATCCGTCAACACATGGAGAGTCTAGACAAATAAGAACATCTGTACTAACCACCGGTTCTACCAGAGATGAACCCCATCCGACATCATGATGGCAGAACCTTCAAAAACAACAGACGTTGATACTCAACCTTTATAAATCCGTATAATTATGATCCTGCACAAGACAGACCGGATTTCAATTACCCCAACTTACACAAATCCGGTCTGTCCACATGCCCGAACATATGGAGCTACCCTATTTCTAAACGAATATCTTCATTGATAGTCTGCAAGGAGATGAAAAATGTAAGAGATGCGGATGGTAGTTGCTAAGGTCTGTTGCTATATAGTTGATAAAGGGTTGTCTCAGCCAAAAATGCTTTAATTGTAATATTACTCATGCCCTTGTCATTCCAAATCTGTATAACTTTCATTTTTGTATATAACACTAAAGAATGTATTTTGAAGAATGTTGGTAACCAAACAACATTGCCCCCCCCCCATTGATTTCTATTGTATTGACAAAATCACAGAGACGTTTCTTAAAATATCTTCTTTTGAATTATATTTTGTGTGAACTATTCCCTTATGTGTTCTGGAATGGTTCATTCGAAAGGGGAATTATGATATTCTTTGGATCCCAATTTCTATCTTTAATCATCTTAAATCAATTATTTTGTGCACCTTGTATCCAACAGACATAATAGTAAATTTGGTAGCGTAGAAACAATTGGAGGTATACTTCATGTCTATAGCCAAGAAGTTTAATATTGTCTCAAATATAAGACTACATATTTCATGGAAATATACTGAAGATTTGTCTAATAATCGAGGTCTAGAATTTACGTGGCAGTAATAAAGCCGTAACGATAAGGGAGGCGCCATAAACTTGTAACAAGAGTTAAGATTAAAACTATTGCTTGACCAAAAATCAGACATAAATATAGCAAGTGACGATTAAATACCTAGTGGCATTAGCGAGCATAAGAAGTGATTTAGCTAGCAGAAATAATACCTATGGGCCTAAAGATATTCTACCTTATTTTATTACTGGGCCAATACCGATAATATTAAAAAAAAGCTTTTATTGGCAAATATAGATTAGGCCGCCGATATGTCGCCCATCCCTACTTATGTATATAAAATATATAAAAATATTTAAAAATACTTTTACTCTGTTTTAATGGTAGTCTGTGTCTTAGACACCAGTATTCAGACATGTATTTTGCAAAAAATATTAATTTAAAAAAAATATGTTTATTAATTAACTAAACTTTTAGAGAATTTTGAGAAATTAACTGTTGGATCTTTAATCCATTTTTTCACTGAAAACATTTATTTAATGTTTTTAAAAGATTGTATTAAGTTAAAATAAAGAAATGTTCAAATAAATAATGTTTATTTTTGTTAAATTAACTAAGCCCCATGAACAACTTTTTACATTGTACCTTACTTTATTTACAATATATTTAAAATGAAATTTAAATATTATTATTTTTGCTTCAAATTTAAATAAACATTACTGGGGTTATCCCAAAAGCTACAAGGGTCATTTAATTTGTCTTATATTCGGCACAATAAAGGGAACACAGCAGTAACGTAAGAGATGCTTGCCTCAGCTGCAGGAATGAGAGAACATCAAAAGAAAGATGCATAGACTTCAATAAGCATCATTTGAAGCGGAGGATGGTGGACGTGTCATTCTGCCGGTCGAAGCCTGAGAACGAATGTCTTGGTTGCTATAAATCAATATCAGATGGAAGATCCAACAGCATGTAACACTCAACATCTCCCATGCAGATGAAGCCATTTTTACAGATTGAGTATAATTACTAAAGCACGCTCTTCCTGTCCTAACATTACATTTGCAGTTTAATTACACTCGCCAATGGAAGCCAAGTGGCTTATGGATCTAGAGGTGGTTAGAGGATTGCTAGTTTTCTCCATCATGTGTTGAATTTCCCAGGATGATGAAAGCGAGAGCCGAAAGTATGTACTCTTGACCTCCTAAGATGAGCGGAGTCTGATGTGTGCATCTCTGCTCCAAGCCTGCAGGCCTGATTATGATGGAGATGAAGCTGGCAAACAGAGTAACCATACAGTACTGCAGACCACCCACACCGGCCTTACAGCATCCAGTCAGCTGTGCCGCTCTGACTCACGCCTCGCTGGACAAATTTCAACAGCGAATCTAACATCACGAGAACGACAACCATGAGAGTTCAGCCAAGCATCCAAAAAAAGACGGCCGATCTTCAGCGCTTGACTCTTGAGTGCTCTTCCCAAATGAATGAATCAATCTTGATTTAACGCAGCGCTCTACGATGGGCATTGCCATCCCGTGAGTAAAATAAAAGTCTATAAAACAATAAAGAGCGCTTCACTGAGAATTAACAATGTCTTGTGATAGTTCGATTGATCTGCATGTTGTACCCAGTTCAGAGGAATAAAACTATTAAAACAATTCTGTTCATTAAAATCAAAGAACCCTTTTAGAACTTATATTAATTCAAAAGAAAATCAAGGAACATTGCTCATTGAATGAACTTAAAAACATTTACTAAAATAATGAAAAAGTTCAATTAAATTTGAATTAAAAAATATATTTAAAAACTAAACATTTAATGTCAAAAATAAAAATTAATAAACTAAAATATATTTCAAACAAAAAGTCGAAATGGCTTTGAATAACTAATATTCATGAACTAAAATAACTAACAACTACAATAAATTAAGACGATAAATACCAAAAATTTATTAAAATATAGTAGAAATAAAACTTGAAATAAACACGGTATATATTACGGTATATACAAAAACATATTTAAAATTTTTTTGAAATGTTGCCTTAATGTAACAAAATAAAACTGAATTAAAAGAAGAAAATTACATTAAAGGTACTAAAATAAAAAATGTTTTATATTTCAATGAGTAAAAATAAAACACAATTTTAAAATCAAAGCAAAATGAAACTAAAGCAAAAAAAAATGGTTCCCACTAAGAATGGTGTTTAAATATTACCATAAAATTATCTTTTTTGCGTGCCACAATGACTCATCTTTTTTGGCAGGGAAATGTAATGGTTCACACATTTACATCAACATGTGAAAAGTCCTGTTCGTCTGAACCGAGGCTCTGCAGAGCGACACAGCTTGGGTTTTCAACAGATCGTGGAGGAACAGAGCGAGAGTTGGACTTGAGAGACAGCTTAGCGTGCAGAACTGAGAAAGTGAGAGAGATGCCTCAAGCGTCCTACTTATCTCAACCCCTCACTGTTTGTGGATGATAACAGCCCATGCTCTTTAACACACACACTTCCAACCGCAGTCCAAAAATCCCTCCCTACGCATACAGATACGGCTCTCGTGACAAACAACCAGGCGGTCTGTTCAGGACTAGTGTTTGGAAAATGAGGAAATTCCACTTAGGCATGGGCGCTCATCTCGTCCGTGTGCTTCTCCTTCCCATAATGCTCTGTCTGACAAAATGGTAAGCGGATGAAAAGGAGAAATGGGCCTGATCGGTGGAGATGCTATACCTGCATTCTCTTTCCATTATTTAATATAAATCTGTATGTGTCTAGACGATTCATTAATTTGACGGATATACCGGTGAAGTGCGCATGCTATGGGACGCTGGAACACCATTAGGAGCTGGCGTATCCTGAAAGCGAATGTAATTACACAGTGCCAGTCTCTCACAAACAGTCTGTCGGTGGTGTGCGGCCTCACCTGTTAATTACTTGTTTATTCCAGTGCTATTATACGCATGCCACATAAATCATAAAGCACACAACTGATGGCCATACATTTACTGCACGGAAACTAAAAAAGCTTGGTTCTGTGCTGGTGTTTTATGGTGATCGACCTACTGTTGGGACCAACATGGACGGACCCATGTTACGAATGAGGCCATGAACCAAAAATTCTTTGAAATTACATAAGTTAATCATGTACATTGGTTCCACACAAATTACACAAAAGTATTTTCAAGATAAACTTTGTTCAAATAACTCAATTAAATCATGTGTAACTCATTTCAGTAGCAAATTGAAGGATTGTTTTAACCCATTATTGGATCCATTGGGGTCATTTAATACAGTTCTTGGATTCGTCTTCCCAATGTTGAGATAATATGACCCAGCTCCTAGAGTTGGGCTCTTGATACCTTTCCTTTATTATTTAGTGAACTATTCCTTAAATAACGTGCATATTAAAACACTTTTTTTAGTAATAAATGTATGTTTTCACAATTATATTCTTATCTACCAAATCAATGTCAAATATATCTGCAAATGCCTTTAGATCAAATTGCATAATGCATTACACGGAAGTGATCCTAAACTTTTGAAGGGTTGATTTGATGATAAAAAATCTTGTTTTTATTGGTGTTTTCCGAACAATATGAATTAAATTGCCAATGGGTCGTTTCGATTAAGTAATATTAACTCAAAAAAATAAGTCAACCTGATGTCACAGGAATATTAAGAGATAGCTCATTCCCCTGAATTCTTGTGTTGTGAAGGGTCAAAGATCTAATATCGAAGCCCTACCCCTAACCCCACTACTAAACCTATAGTCAATGGCATGAAGGCAAATCTAACTTACATCGATGAATGACATTTATTAGCCAAGATTAGCCAATTTGTAAAAAGTTGCATTTTTTGAGTGAGAATTTATGTATTTTCTGCTTCGCAAATGAACTCTTCATCTATTCTTTAATGTAATTCTATGCATTGTTTGCTTGTTGTTTATGTCGTACACCCAATGAAGGTCTAAAGTTCACTTTAAAAGTAAAGCCCACCATGATTTGAGATATTAAACACATCTGTGATGTAAACTTTTATCTCGGTTTGCCGAGTTTGCTCCATCACAAAACACAGAAGTCTGCCTTAGCTAATAAGCGGAGGAGGAACTGATTAAAAATAATGCTTTGAAGATGTTCAAGTGAAACAAACAATATCTCAGAGCTATTTTTCGTCCCTTAAATTGCATCGGGCGTTAACAAGTCTTCTGCACAATCTACTTTTTTAAAGAACCTTTTAAAGACTTTCTTGTTTGACCTTCGACTGTGAACAAGCAGTATTATAATAAGGTTATACCAATGTACCTTATTTACACATTTACCATATGTAGGGTTCAGTAAGTAAATACTGCAAAGCTAATGATTCCATACATATAAACAAGATTCAATAGGCCAACCAGACACATTTTAATTAGTTTGTGGATATCATGCTTTGCCCTTGCTTGCATGGCGGATTCAGTTTCTCGCTGCTGGGTGAACTTTTGCATTTCTAAAACCGAGAGTTCATCAAACTCAGAGCTGTGCATTTTGTTCTGCTACTTGTTTTTAAAGCGATTATATTTTTGTCATTTTAACCGTGTATTAGTTTTTCCTACCAAAGAACACAAAAGAAGATAGTTTGAGGAATGATGGTAACTGGCACCCATTGACTTGCATTGTTTTTGTGTTCATACAAGCCAAGTGAATGAGTGCAACTGCTGTTCGGTTTCAAACGTTCTTCAAAGTATCTCCTTTTGTGTTTTGCGTAAGACTTTCAAATGCAAGAACATGCAAAGTATAGAGTGCATCCATCGTATTGTGGTCAGGCGAATCGGAATAAAAAAAAAACTTTTTCCAATTTTTGTCCTGTCAGAAGACTATATTTAAGCCTACAGTTCCAGCAGTGAGCTCATGGGGTTATGATTGAACCCTCTAACATGTACACAACATGCTTTATATCACAGCAGTGAGATATTCACCGTGTTGCCCTGCTCTTACGCCCAGGGATCATTCTCCGCTCTGACCCGAAGGCTTCCATACAGCGGGTGTCAAATAGAAATGCTTGACCCGTCCCGGTCGACTTGAGTGGAAAATGCCTCATTATCCCAAGAGGGGTGACACCCATCCCGACCCATCCCCGAAAGAGTGAATGAAGTCAAACGACGTCTATCCCGTGTCAGGGCCGTTGGGTTATTCTGGAGACTAAACGTGAGTGATATTATACGTGTCTCTTCTCTGAACAATGACTTTTTAAGATCCGGCTCTTCGGTTGATTAAAGACGAGATCTGCCATGAGCCAAAGCATCTGTTAACCCAACTGAATATTCAGACGAGCGATGACTAATGAGCTGCTTTCTCTCTCTGTTCTCTTGCTTTTACACATGCATGATAAAGAACAAATATTCACCTTTGGTTTTGAGAAAAAATGTTTAGAAAAATATTAAGAGTCGTTTTGTCAAGCTCTGTTGCGTGATGTATCATAAATGTGGCATTGCTATAAAAATTTTCATATTTTGATAAAAGGTGATCATAACATTTCAAGATTTAGATTAAAAACATGAGGTCAATATAAACACTTGTTTTGTTGTTACACATGCATGGTCGTGTTGTGCCAAGTGTTGTCTTTCTAATCTTTCATTAATATGCAATACCTTGCATTTATTATGCTTAACAATAAAGGTGCTTCTGGATAAAATAAAAGGCCTTTAAAATCTGAAAAAACTTTGTCTCACAAGATACTTTTTGTAGTCGAAAAAGATTCATCATTTAGTACTATAGTAGTAAATTTATACAGCTTTTTAATTGACTGTAAAAAATATGTAATGTGGCTTAGTAAACATCACAAAAATATTATATATTTATATGTTATATTTACTTAATCAAATCGATTTATAAATATTAAATATACGTTTTCAGTGGAAAATAAACAAGAAAATGCGACAGTTGATTTAGGAAAAATTTGCAAATCTTTTTTAAATGAAAGTAATGAGTATTTGTTTAACAAATATTTATTTTATACACCAAGGTTTTTGGTGAATTCTAATAGGAATATTTGTGTTAATCATATTTACTTAAGTATAGAGACAATTTAAACAGTACATTTACTCAATATGAAACTCATTTTTTTTATTGTTTCAAAAAAACACAGTAAAATTTCAGGAGTGTATGGTAGACAATACATCAGAACTCAGAATTCCTCTCTCATAAAATGTTATTTTGTGTTAAACAGTACAAAAAAATCTACACAAGTTAAGGGTGACAAAATCACGACCGAATTTTCATTTTGGAAGTTAAGCTATAGTTTATCACTCATTTACAGAATAAAGTTTAACTATTATGTGTCAAGAGATTCTCACCACATTCACACAAACTCTTCAGCGTACAAGTCATTCTTTCCAAGACAGCTGAGAGGTTCAACTTTACTCTCAGTTCATCATCTCAGCAATACTCTCTCAGCGCTCACAATCAACCTTCTCCTCTCTTGGCATTGCCAATCCTTAAATCATTTCCACAAGACAGATTGTACGCAGTGATTCACTCTTAGGCAAATATATTTGATCAGTTTAACTTTGCACACGATCTATAGTTTAACAAGCATTGTGACAAGATACATATCTCCCTGAAACTGGTTTGATGTTCTCGTTTCTCCTCGGGGTCGTTACCATCCCTCCTGTGACCAGCAGATCCACCAGAACGGATGAAATGTTGACTGTACCAGTAAAGAATAAGAACCTGACGGAAGATAATGATTCTGTCATCAGGCACTCCTGAACTGGCAGTGATATTAATCAAAAATAACGTCCGCCTGCGAAAGATCCAATAAAATTGGAAGAGCGAAGTTTGGGGGTAATACAAGGACACAAAGTTCCTTAAGGCTCAACACAAAGGGGTTTGCTGAAAAGTGGTCTTAAGACCCCTGTGGGCACACCATTGTACTGCAGAATTAAACAAAAACAAGAGGTTTCCAATTTTATCATTATACGAATCAAAAGAATAGAAGAACTATTTATTTTGCTTCATTTAATCGCTCAAGTTACTATGATGACTGAAGAAGAAACAACAACAATCAAAGTGGTAGTTGACCCAAAAATGAGGAATGTTGGGAACTGGCATTCATTTACTTCAATTGCTTTTGTGTCCATACAATAGAAACAATCTAACATTCTTCAAAATATCTTCTTTTGTGTATCGCCAAAGAAAATGGGATTCAGGTTTGAATTCAGAAGAGGATGAGTTAAGACACCTTTTCCAATGTAGGCACATTTTAAATCTCTCTCTTTCCTACAATGGTTATATAGCAGTTTAAACAAAGTAATGTAATAACAATTCCTTTACATGTAATTGTGATATTACCAAACATGATTTTCCGCTTCATGGAATACATTGCCACACATTTCTGCATCATTACCCTGAGAGCATCTGCGAGAGTTTATTCCTTCGGAAAAAAGACCCTTCTGTAAAGTACTAAAGAATTAAACGGATACATAAAAAAAGACGTAACCAAAATTTAGACTAGAATTGTCATTTGCTTTTTTTGCAAAGCATTCCGAAATCCTGTGACACCATCACTTCTGAAAACGCGAGCGAGATGCATTCTAACCACAGAGAGGAGATCCAGACCTTCTGCTCCCGCTTACTGAAAACGGATTCTGTCATCCCCTCCAACACATGGCCGTCCTCCTTGAACTTTAATCTCAGAACATCTCTTATCGGCAATCCTGAACGGCATGATTAAAGAGGAACCAGGACAATCCAGGGATCTCCATTTCTCCGCGGCCTCCGTCAATCACACAGGTAGCTTCCGTACGGCTTTGCCGGCACGGCCAATTAGAAACTTCAGCAGTCACCTCTGTGCAGCGTTGAGCACCCTGCGGGCATTAGAGATTCCATCTGTGGAGGATGTGCATGGTAATGAGGAGGTAGAGAGGAAGTCTTCCGCCTGTGAGGAACTCAGTTTTTAGTTTAAGGGGTGCTGGCTGTGCTGCCACTCCAAAAGCAAATGGCCTGGGGCTTTGGCACTTCAGCCCCTATTAGCGACGAAACACGACAGATCTACCTGTAAATGTGTCGCGGACTGCGTGTACTCCTTAAGACGGAACGAGAGGATCCCCAACACACATCAACATTTGGATGGAAATGAGTTCAACAATATTGATGCACCGAAAATACAGATTCAATCTAGATGTAATCTTCGAGCTTTTGGGCTCGGAGAGGGGATTGCTGGAGACAATGCTAATTTTCAGGTCTGCCAAACTGGGGAAATCAGTGAAACAGAAAATGGAAAATGAAATCCAAGTTTACAGAGCATCTCACACACATACAAGCGTTCCCAAAAACAACATTTAGGCGTTCCACTCAACATTTAGCAAAATAATTGCACAGCGTTTCCTAAATTAGAAACCGGGAGGACTCTTTTTTCACAACCAATTTTTGTCCCCGGCTGACCGCGCTGGAGAGATTTGATTTAAAAATGTCACGACAGGATGCTGCTTAGACAACATTTAAATGATCGTCCTTGTGCGATATAAAGAGAAATAAACAGGGTGTTACAGTGATTGATGAATAAAGTCCTCGGGCATTAAATAAGACTCGGGTTGCTTTGCACCTCGTAAAACCTCGGAAGGTTATTTTAAAAACACATTTCATTAATTTATCAGTCAATTAGAAGACGTCAAAGCGAAATGCACAACGACGGTTTTTGATGTCGGCCCTGAGTCTTCAATAACTTCGAGATGGATGGGTTTAACGAACGCAGTTTAGCGACTTCCTTCATTTACTATACTTCAGTCACCGGTCACGCAAGGTTATAAATCCACCAAGTATGTCCATCGGAAAGGAACCTTGAACGTTGACAGATGCGTACTCGTGAAATCTGAAATATGCTAAAGAGAGATCGTTTTTTACTAAACTTAACCCTGTGTCATGAGATATGCACGCTTTGCTCCTTGTCATCACAAGAGTGATGTCATGGCAACAGATGCTTTGCACAAACTTGATGCTCAAACTTTTAACAACACAGCACAAAGGTGACGCAAGAGAAATTTTCAGAGGGTGGATGACATTCAGAATGTGCAAAAGAGCCAAAATACTCAAATCAAATGTCGGCAAATACCATCCGGATAGATTCAATTAACATAAATCAAACTCAGATCTTTACGCTGATACTTCAACAGCAGCATACTTACAAATTATCATATAAGCGCAAAAGCATTAACACACCTACAGACCTTCTGCCTACAGAGAAACATAAATTCCAGCGCTGCTGCGGGAATAACCGGATTTTTGCCAATAATTATTAACTATGATATACAGACTGCAACGGGCCGGGCTGCTGTGGAACAGAGGTCTGAAAAATTCACTTAAACATTACTGACCACAGAATCAATACTGGACAAAGAGGATAGATATGGATATCTCATGCTCTTTGACATTACATTCTGCTCATTGACGGATGCATGAAATTTGCAATGGGCTTTACTGAGGATACCTCCGAATCCTTTGTGGTTTCGAATCTATGATATGGCGATTTATTATTAGTACCGGACAATTCCGAGAAAATGTCAACATATCCATGAAAACATTGCATTTTTATAAAAGGTATTTATTATACGCACAGCACAGTTGTCAGCGTTTGCTGGTTCAAATCCTCATGTTAG